>JASAND010030153.1:0-11488 GCA_030248195.1 Trissonchulus latispiculum | reverse complement strand
AAATTTTTGCTGCATTGTTGACGCAGGTTTTATGACAGTTTAGAATTACATAGTTTATGTCCAGAAACAGAAGAAAAGCTGCTTTATTTACCAGTTGAAGTTAATTCTTTTGCTAAACCTAGCTCTCGTCATGAAACTTTTGATCAACATTTATGTTTTATTCGCGGTTTTGCGACAATTCGCACTCGCAGAAGACTCGGACATTCAGTGCGATCCGGGCTGGAATTTATTCGCAGCAACGAAATGCTGCTACAAATTTCAGAAGGCAACCAGCATTAGTGCGAATGACGCTGAAAACGAGTGTCTGCGCGAAGAAGCACATCTGGTCTCGATTCATAGCGAAGCCGAGAACCAGTATGTTCTTCGAATGTTCCAAGCACTAGAAAGGGGTCGCTACAGTGACAAGGATCCATGGCTTGGCTATCGAGTAAGAGCAGAATTTAGACCTTAGCATGTATACATTTCCTTATTAAATAGTCCTTATAAGTCTGGTGGTAGGTGTAGTTTTGTTGTTAAAATGTTCTGTTAAAATTATGATGTTAAAGTTAAAAGTAAAAATTAAACTAAATTAATTACGTTAAAGTTAAAATGTTAAAATGAAATGTTAAAATGGAAATCACCTGCAATGAGCAAATTCTGTAGTTGCATGGTATTTTTCATTTTCATTATTTCAATTTTTATTTCTTTTGTTAAAGAAATAAGCGGGGTTGCTTTTTCTACATCCACCTCACCTTAGTCGGTACTCCGGTTAGGATAGTGCCAGCTTAGAACGTATGCAGTTTTGAGGGAAGGAGGATGCTGACACTGAATAATTGCCATAGCAACTACCTTAGGTGTTCTACGAAGCTATCAGAACGTCCACTACGTCCACCGTAATTGAGATTCTGTGGTAGATCTACTTAACTGACGGCCGCCCCTTGACAGTCTCTGTAAATGTAAATGTAAATTTATTGCAAGCTCCAGACTTGACGTGATCCACCACTAAGTAAGAAACGCAGTTTAAGAAACCTTGAGTAAAAGTAAAAGTAAAAGTAAGCGCAGTAAGACACCACCACTGCGCCAGTCTGAAACTCTATCGGGTTTGTTGTTGAAGCTGATTCAAACCTCCTAATGTCCATACTGTGCAAGATGCATGATTAGGTACCTCAGGATTAGGATAACCTAGGTCACCACCGGTTTCACTCTTTCACTAATCCAGTCACTTTTTTATTTTCAGGCTATCAGCTCAGGCTCAGAACAGTTCGAAACTTTCGATGGGACCGCCTCGGACTACTCCAAACCCTGGCGGGCCGGCGAACCCAACAACTGGCGCGGCGAAATCGAAGACTGCGTGCGGATGAAGGTTGAAGCTGGCGGCGGGGAGGCGGGCGAATGGAACGATGTACCCTGTGACAACTACTACAATCTGGGGGGATATATCTGCAAAAAGTGTCCCACCCCAGGCATCTGCCCGCCCTACTGGAACCAGTTCCAGGACCGGTGCTACTATTTTGGTCATAAGACCAATCATGACCAGGCGGTGGCCAACTGTACCGCCTATAAGGCAGCGTTGGTCTCGCTGAACAGCGCTGCTGAGGAGCGCTACGTTCAGCGAACCTTCGCGGCCCGAAATCCCGACGAATCCACGTTCTGGATCGGCGGAGAGAAAGCGGAAACGGAAAACGGATTTCCGCTTCGCTGGACGGACGGATCGACTTCCGACTGGACCAACTGGGAATCGGCGACTCCCGGTTGGGCCGTCTGGCAGACCGGAATGTGCGTTGTGGCGTCTGGAGATCGGTGGCTTCTGAAACCGTGTTCGGACGTTTACCCCTATGTTTGTGAGAAACGACAAAATATGCGGAACTATCATTTGTTGGAGAATAAGCTGCGAGAGAAACTCTTTGCAAATCACTCACGAATGCATCGGCCGGTGGAAAAACGTAAGTCTTTTGCAGCGACTAACACAATCAGCTAGGTTTGATTTTTCATATCTGCCTTTTGCAGCTCTATTTATGCATCCTAGGAGCGTTGCTGAGATTATTTCCTAACTATAGTAGCCAGCTACTAGGAGCTTGGTGCATACAAAACTCCAATTTTGCTTACCAACCAACCTGTAGTTAGTTAGTGTTGTTGGCCGACCGATGTCAAACCGGCTGGCCCGCGGCAAAGACCGGCCATTATCTGGCTGGCCGGGAGGGGTCGCCTGAACCAAACTAATATGTTATATTATCTGTTATTTGTTAAAAAACTTTTTCAAAATTCACCAAAATTCGGCAAAACCGGCACTGGCCGGAACCGGACTGGTCAACAACCCTACCTACAGAGTGTTTCAAATTATTGTTTATAACGTTGCTCCAAGGGCTGAAGCGGAAAATCAACTCTGGAAATATGCCACAATTTCAGAAATAAGGCGGACATTACTCTATTCTATAGAGCATGAATCAAAAATGCACGTATCATTATTACGCACTTCGCTTCGAAACTTATAGTTTCTGAAAAATAGCTTTGCACTTTTCTTCACTTCCTTCAATTCTGATTTCAAATGATAGCAGCAACTGGGGCCCTTCAAAGTTAGATGCGATTAATTTAACTCCATCCTTTTCATAAAATGCCAACAAAAATCCGCTTTTTGAAAGGAATTCTTTTCTCTGTTTCAGCCGAGGATAAGTTGAACCTATTCTTTGCCTTCATTCTGGAACATGTGGACAGTGTGGACGAAAATGCCCAAACTGTGACACTTCACGGCCGAGTCGGCACTGGGTGGTCCAATCCCTACTTTAAGTGGAACTTTACGGAGTACATGGGAATCAAGAAGCTCCGGGTACGCCGGTACAAAATCTGGACCCCAGACCTGGCCATCTACAATGCTGTGATTGGGACCAACGGCCTATTTAGTCAGGAATGGCAGAACAACTATGTGATCTACAACTGGGGCTATGTGACTGGGTGGGTCAGTGCTAGGATTGTGCTAAACTGTCAGATGGATCATAAAAACTATCCCTTCGATAGTCAGGAGTGTCCCATCGCCTTCGGATCCTGGAGTGTCCTAAACTATGAGACGTTTGATATCCGTCACTCTTGGATGGCTGCCAACATCCACTATTCCGGAAAGGAAAACGAAAAACTGTCCAGCAACTTGGACAGAAGTCATGTCCTTAATTGGGACATCAGCCCGATAACTCACTCAAAATACTACTGGTATGCGGGTCAAAACTACCTGGAGCCCCCCACAAATATTAAGGGGGATAATTCCAGCATTTGGCCACTAATTGTGGCAAAGCTGACGCTCACCCGTCGCAATTCCATGAGCGGGTTGCTGATTTTTCTTCCCTGCATTGTCACAAGTTGTGTCACCTTGCTGGGCTTCTGGGTGCCGGATAAACCGACATTTTCCGGAGTTTTGATGGTAAATCTGATTTTTCAATCGGTTTTCCTGGCTGACACGGCCTCGTCTGTGCCCATTAGCGGCGGTTCCTATCCAAAAATTCTTCACTACTACGGATTTAATCTGGTTGCCACCGTTCTGGTGTTTCTGGTTCTGTTGGCGGTGGAAGAAATCAAATCTCTGAGGGGTGATTTTGATCTACCCCCCGCGATCAATACTATTCTCAGCACCAAAGCTCTCCATTCGATCTCTTTCGATGTTCAATTTGATCAGCAGAAACTCATCGATACTCCATCGACCCAGCCTGAAATCGAATCCAGCCAGAAGAAACCGCCGGGAACCGACATTGCCGGTTTGATCAAGAAAATCTGTTTTATCGTATTTCTAGTTCTCTATCTGGGAATTGCTATCGTATTGGTGATTATGTAGTTACGGAACTGACTAGTGCAAAGTTCTGACTGCAAGTCACTCTAGTGTGATGCAGGGAAAGTTATTTATGGGGATGGTCTTTTTGCGCAAACGAGTTAAAAGAGGTAAAAATTAACTCTATTAACTCCTTAAATCGCACCCAGGATTAAAAGTGTTTAGCAGGTAATTTTTTTCAGGTTTTAAACGAGCTGAAATGTTTAAATTCTGCTCTTTTAACTCGTGTTCAAAAAGGCCCTTAATTATGTACAGACACCTAATTTTGTTTTACCTCTTTTTCAAGCTGCGAGTCACACTATTCAAGTGTGGAATTAGCTTGGTTTCACTTTGCTGGACTGGAAGTGGTATTGCATGGACAATGTTAAATAGTAAAATAGTGGTTTCTACAGACTTAGTTGTTTGAACCAATGGACATAAGCTCACTCTGTTAGTCAATCTCTTCCAAAAGGCCGCCGGATACAAGGATAACGCTAACAAAATCCATTGCGAACTTTACTGACTTTCTTCGCAAAATGTGGGAGACTACAGGATGTGAAACTGTGCAAAGCCAAAAGTGAGCTGTCAGGGGACGTCGACCCATATCTAGCGAAATATTTTTCTAAATATCAAAAATCAAGATTTTGACAAATTTTGCTACTTACAGAAAATATTTCAACACAAAAATCAAAAATTTCTCCACTCAACCCGAGAATAACTAGGTTCAAATATCAAATATCAAATGTTTGTGTATTTGTAAACCTTAAATTCTTAAAACCAAAAATCAAAAGTCAAAACCTTCTCTGATTGGCTGGAAGTTTCAGCATAGAACAGCCATATAGTCAAGTGCTTTGTGCTAATGAAATCTATCGATTGATGTTGCAGCTCTGCTGTAGCTTTTATATTTCTTGAAAATTTTATTTCACATGTGGTTGTAAATTAAATTGGAAACCAAAGCAAAGTGTTTTAACATCAGTAAGGTCCACAATTTAGTTTTATGCCATTTTTAATCAAATCATCTGCTAAAATAATCTGCTAATTTGCACCAAAAGTGTTTGTGAAAATAACCATAATAGAGGCCTGCATTACGGCCCGCGGCCCGGCCCGGCCCGGCCCAGCCCGGCCCGCGGGCCGGGCCGAGCGGGCCGACGGCCAAAGTTCACGGGCCGGGCCGGGCCGCGGGCCGAAGCTCACGGGCCGGGCCGGGCCACGGGCCGAGTTTCCGGCCTGCTCCCATTATTTTTGCGAGATTTCACTAATGAAAAATAACTCAAACTCAGACCTTCAAAGATATTTGTGCTTTTTGATCATATTTCGTACACATTTAACACTTCTTTTTCAGGAATTAGTTTCAGCATTTTCATTTCATAAATGTTACTGTGTATTCTGTTTAAATTAAATAGTCGATTAAATTGTTAAATAAATGTTGGATATCCTTCAAATTTTAGCGTTATCTGTATAATCAGTAATGCTCATGCTCATTTTTTGATTCGTGAAAAGATACTCAAAAATCAAGGCCAGTTCACACTAGGCAACTTTGGAGCAACTTCGTTGCCGCAACGTCTGTTCCCACACGAAAATGTTGCAGCAACTTGCCCAAACAGTTGATTCAACTAGTTGAAGCAACAACCTATCATATGCAGGAATTCTAGCGCACCTATTTTTAGAATTTGAATCGACCAATAAACGTGTTAGTTGCCGGTAGAAATCGCCCGATTGCGGCAGCTTGGTTGCGGCAACTTTTTTCTCTGTTGCCACTACATTCACATTGGGCAACTTTTGAGCAACTTGGTTGAAGCAACCAAGTTGCTTCAACTACGTTACCACAAAGTTGCCTAGTGTGAACTGGCCTTTATCGTTTCAGATGCTGTGCAGCATAACCTTGGTGTTCATAACAGTCAAAACAGCATTTCAAACTGTTTAAATTTGGAAAACGCAATTTAAACTATTAATTGCAAAAGTTTATGCTCAAATTAATGTCAAATCTCTCAATTCATTGACGTAATTTTTGCGATTACAACATAGAGACTTCAAACTGAATTTCAATAATAAATTTAGAATTTTTTGAAATTATGCATTTTCTCAAAAAATAAAAATTTCACGGGCCGGGCCGGGCGGGCCGAAAAATTTGACGGGCCGGGCCGAGCGGGCCGAAACCTTTCACGGGCCGGGCCGGGCGGGCCGAGAAAAATTTTTCACGGGCCGGGCCGGGCCGGGCCGTAAAAATTCGGCCCGTGCAGGTCTCTAAACCATAATAAATAACCAGGTACATAATAACTATACGATTCTAACACTGGCTTGCACCAACCATTTTTAACTCGGTGTTACGTTAACTTGGTGTTAACAAGAGATAACCCGCAGTTAGACCGTTGCACCAAATTAGGTTAACGTAACTCGGTGTTAACCTTAAGGTTAACTCGGTGTTAAACACCAAAAAGTTAACCCTCAGCGGGAGTAGGGTTAACCCTTATAGCGCCACTATTTCCAAGGATATTACTATTGTTTTTATTGCTGAATTATATTCTATGGTAAAATATAGGTACTGAGTGACAATTGAATAAATGAGGGACCTTAGGACGATTCGAAAAAAGTTTCCACGAATTTCCCAGTTCCTCAAAAATTGCTTTGACCCCTTCGACAGCTATGATGACTCTTGAAACGAAGATTCCTTTGAGAAAGGACAATGAGGTAAGGTTTACATGGCATTAATTTTACAGTGCCCTTCTAGATCATTGTATTTCATTGTATCAAGCCCAGTACAAGAAAGTATTCAGTTAACCTTATTCTCCAGCCGATAACACCGAGTTAAATGGATGGCTATAACCGCTTTCCGATTGGATGGAAACTGTTTCTGGCTCCCTACGGATTGGCTAACCCTCTATTAAAAGTTAACTCGGTGTTAACCTTCAGGTTTCGTAACCCTGAGCTGAAAAGCGTTGGTGTAGAGGGTTAACGTTAACCTTAACCATAAGGTTAACTCGGTGTTCTGTAACCTGCTGCACTCAGGGTTAACTCGGTGTTAACCTTAACTTTAATCTTATTTGGTGCAAACGAGCGTAAAATATTTTGGGAATTTTTAGCTAATTTGTGTTAAAAATGCACTGAAATTTCAATTTTTCTTTTGCTTTTTTTGCAAATGGGTTAAGCAGATTTAAGCAAGTAAACTCAACTAGATCCTTTTTTATAAAAAAACAAGTAGGCCCCTAAAAGGGGCATTATCTCGCCGTTGAGCTTACACTAATATTAGCAATTGGAAAAATCTACTATTTAATTTCGTTGTACAAGCCTTTGGAATAAAAATTCAGCTGAATTGAAAAATGCATAGGCATAGATCTTCGTATGCTGCTGCAGCTTAACCAGTGACTTTCCACTTCAGAGTACGTTTTGCAGGCGAGGAGTGGGTAGATTTTGTAGTTTGTACATTGTAAGTATTTTGTTGTATCGAAGTGCCTCCGAAGGTTGACACCGCAAGCAGTCTTTTCATTATTATATACTTAATGATTAATGACTTGTACCCCACGTGGATCCGCTGCTAGGCCGTCTTTACCCCATGTGCCCCTTACCAGAAACAGGAGAAGAATGTTTTGTTTTGTCGTTCCAGTCCTATGGACTACTTTGGTAATTTTGACATTTTGTTTATGTCATGTACAACGAACAAAATTTTTGTCCCTAAAAATAGCAATATTGTTGAACCGATAAAGGTCATCCCCAGAGAATTTTCGTTCCCTGGTCAGGATCTATGGTGGCATGCTGAACCATTTACGTATTAAAAATCAAAGATTTCGTGATTCAGATTTTATAATTTGCTTTAACCGTTATCTGTTTAAAAGCTAGAGTTGATTTTACGATTCAATTTAATATCTTAAGACTCCTCAAACTGCAGAGTTTCTTATTTTGGGGCTGTTCTGTCTGACCAACTATCCTTAAACAACGCTATATGTACTTAACAGTAGTTGAACTGCGATATAGTAGTTCAAAACTTAAGTCAACAATATTTCTGTTATATTCTTGATATTGAAGAGCTTCGTACATGACATCTTTTCCCCCTCCTAGCTCACAGCATCTTAAGGGCGAACAAATGCGTTCCTGTCGCGCCCGGGAACGAATTCCAAAGGGCGCCGGCGGATCCTGCTTGAACGACGAAGAGCTGGTGGTGGGACCTGTGGTGCAGGGATACCTGGGGGTTCATCCCTAGGCAAATACGCAGCTTCATTCTGACGTTGTTGTGGGACAACTAACCAAGACGGATTGTTCCCCGGAATGCCGGAGGACGAGTTAGGCCCCAGGATTTGATCGACATGTCTTCGCCAGATTTGACCGCCAACGTTGAGCTCGTAGGAAAGGGGGCCAGTGCGACGGAAAATAGTCCCGGTCGTCCACGTAGGTTTCTTGGTCGAGTAGTTTTTCACCCAAACCTTCTGACCCACGCCGAAGGACCGCTTGACTGATGGCGGGTGAGCCGACTTCTTTTCCTGTTGTGGTTTAACCAAGGAGAGACGGGTACGTAAATTGCGGCCGAACATCAACTGCGCCGGAGACTTATTTATCCCGGCAGTTGGGGTCGATCTGTAGGCCAGCAAAAAGTTTGAGAGTTTATGCGTACGGTGACTCCCTCCGGCCATTTTCTGGAATGCTCGCTTGAACGTTTGTACAAATCGTTCAGCAGCACCGTTCGTCTGGGGGTGATACGGTGCGCTGCAAATGTGCACAATCCCGCATCGGACCATATAGTCCTGGAAACTTTTGGAGTGGAATGGGGGATTTGATATTTTAACGTTTTAAGAAAATTTTAAGAAAAATTAATATTATAATATATGGCAGAAGTTAGGCAGAACTTAAACTTAGTGCAGAACTCAGAAAATGCACTACACTACAGCTTTACTGATGGTTACAACAACGAATCCTGAGGCGAAATAATAATTTTCATTTTTTGTTAGGCTAGAACGTTACATTTCCTCCTCTTTTTAAAGAAATGTTCTCTTGTACATTCATATATTTGAAAATGTTCTTTCGATTTCTCAGTCAGTCTGTCTTTGCCTGTAAAATTCCCCGGTAATTGGATCAAACTGTTCCGGGGGCCGTCTGGCTCTTTGTGGATATCGTTTCTGTTCTGGCTCCGCCTCAAGGGAACCCACATCGCTGTCTGACTCTTCGCTGGTGTCACTGGAGTTTGACTCTTCGGATGCAGGGCTGTTACGGAGGTTACTAGATGCTGCAGATCCAGATTCAGTCGATCCCGAAGGCGTCACGGGATCGGAATCTTCTTGGTTGAACCCCAAAACAGGTTCTGCATCCCGGGGAAGTAAATGTCCTCTGATTGGAACACGGCGAAGCGAAAGTAAGTATTTGTTACTTCCAAGCAAATCACCGTGCGAGGCTTTAGGGACACCACTAGGAACCCGCGGAGCTTTAGGGACACCTTTGAGAACCCTCGGGGTTTCAGGGACATCTTTGAGAACCCGCGGACAAGAGTTCGCTGGTTTTCGAGACGGACCTGCACTAGGACGTTCGCTGTGCTGGACCTGTCTGTGCTGATACGGTTTAAGCCGATTGAAGTGAAACACTTTCCTGTCCCTTCTGTTGCAGACACGTTGTATACGATAAGTAACTTCAGACAGATTTTTAATGATTTCATATGGCCCAAACCATCTTCTGGCAAATTTTGCTGACTTGCCTTGAGAAACAAGGGGGTTCTGTAGCAAAACCAGATCACTTTCAGCATGAGGCTTTCCCCAAACAGATTGGTCGTAGTATTCTTTCTGTCGTCGTTGAGCACCCACCTGAGCTTTTCGCACAGTTTCACTCGCTGCTTCGATAGCCTTCCAGACCTGCTTGGCATACGAGGGAACGTCGACTTCCACATCAGGTACATTCAAAACACTATCCGTAGGAGATCTTATTTCTCTTCCGAATACTAGCCGGTTGGGAGTGTAACCTGTAGAGCTATGAACTCCGGAACGGTAGGCGCTCATTGTCAGCGGCAACCACAGATCCCAATCCATTTCATTGGCACTCACGTAGGATTGTAGCATAGTCTTGATGGTGCGATTAATTCTCTCTACAAAATTACCTAATAATTAGTTGACCGCTCAATGGAACTTTGAGGTCAACTAATTATTCTACCTAAACAAGGCTTCCGTAACTGAACTGTGGTCCACCTTGTTCTCAAATCAATTCCCTATTACCAAAGTCAAAGACAGTCCGTTAAAGCACTGGTTAACGTTGAATAGGCAATTTACTGGTACATACAATTCTAAATCTACACTTTCGGAGGTCAACGGGTTATCAATTCAACACTGTGTCAGACAGATACTAACGAGTACAGTTTTCAAACATAGAAACCGGTCTCAAGCTACTAGTCAATAGGCCTCGATTCGAATCACTAGACGACAATCTGCCAAACTCCTTTTTTAAAACTCACGTTACCTTTAGAGATGGGAAATCGAAATAATCCAATAGTGAAGAATAATAGCAAATATAGAATCACAGGGACAGGGTGAGAGAGAGGTGACTCAGAAAGAAAACACAGAATAACTTCAAACCAAGACGATATCGAAGTCAAGGCGCAACAGGCCAACCGTACAGTCGTAGACACAAGAGAAAAACAGGCGTAGCAGCCAAACCACAGAATAGAGCAGGGATCTCAAAACACCACCTCTCACAACAAGCGTCAACCTCAAACTGATTGGATTGGGGGTTCAGTCACCTTCTCCCTTCTCAACCCTGTCCACGTGAAATTCTGCCGTTTTCAGTCTTTTTCAAGTCTTTTGATTTGAAGGCGAAAATCTACGAAAGAAAAGGCATACGTCATGATAAGCATGACGTATGGGATTGCTTTTGGGCTCATGGGGCTCCCCAAAATTTCCAACTTAAGACGATTAACCCCACTTAGACGATTAACCCCACTTTTAGAATCTGAACTTCTTAGTGGCCAAAATAGAGCAATTATCGGACCCGACCAAGCAAACAAAATCTCTATTTTCCCTTTTCGTACGGGACAATTATGCATAGCAAAACAGTTAGTCCAACAAAACGGCTCTCAGTCAACACATAGAAGCAAAACGTTAGTTTGGTCAATAACAGCAAATTAAACACCCAAAACAGTCAATTTTTAACCATGTCTTATACCTCTGGGCTAAGAATGAATTTTCTTGCCCTTACATTTGTGCCAAATAGTAAAAATTCTGCCGACTGAAAAAATTTTTATGTCAACTTGAATCTTCAAGAATTGCCAAAACCGCAATTTTCAATTTCAAGAAATTTGAATATTTTCGATTTTGGAGGTACCACTGCCTGAAAATAACAAACCTGTCAAGTTTTGAAGATTCAAGTTGACATAAAAATTTTTTCAGTCGGCAGAATTTCTTATTATTTGGCACAAATGAGTACACATGGAGAACCTCTCTATATGCATTATTGCTTGCATTAGAATTAAAATTTTCTTTTCGTTAGCCAAAATTTTTTAAGTTTTTAGCGAAACTCTACTTTGAACATCAATTCCCTTAGATGCAAATAAGAAATATAGCCGTCTAGTAATTTCTACAGATAGGTGGACATTTGCCAAATCATGTTGCCAAATGGAGCTTAGCAGTCAGTAGGAATTTTTAATCAATTATGTTGATAATTGTGAAAAATGGGACGTCGGGCACACGGCTGCACACGGCTGGAGGGCGGCTAAGATCTCAGTACCCGATATTTTTTGATCACACCCATGCTCTA
>JASAND010030151.1:0-13449 GCA_030248195.1 Trissonchulus latispiculum | reverse complement strand
CGCGTTTCATGAGGCACACATTTAACGAAGACAGAGGGGACGTGAAGAGAGAGAGAGAGAGCGCGAGAGATAGAGATAAACAGAGAGAGGGAGAGAGGAACAGTTATAGAAATGAAAGGTGACAAAAGAAAGAGAGAACAGCAGATAGAGAAAAGCTTGATCATCCCGATGAAATATCCGACGCACACTGGAAATGTCGTCCTAGAACTATCATATGTCCTAAACTCGCTTCCACTAGAACTCCCCCCACTGAAACATCCGATCCACACTGGAAATGTCTTCCTAGAAGGATCGTATCCTAAACACGCTAGAAAAGTCAACCTCAAGATGCTGGCTCTATAGACTATACTATTATCCATCCTATCAAGCACTCCACAGATTTTATTCAAAGGATCACATGTACCACATAAACAGTTAACAAAGTGGTAAAACATGTAATTACTTCGTTGAACGGGCGGAAAAGGGCATATAATCTAGTCTTACTTTTCCCCTTTTCGATGTTCTGTTAAAAATTAGCATTAGACAAAAGCAATTAATTCCCCGTCCCCTTTTTTCCTGTTACAGCCCTTTACCGCCTCGTATAGGTTTTCGATAAAATTCTTATAAAAAACATAAATGTTCGCGCGCTTTCTTGCTTTCTTCCTCCATCTATCTTCAAATCCAATTCATTAGTAGATGGCCGGAGCAATTTCCCTGAAAGGCAAACAGTAGAACAGTAGACTTCCTTTATTATTAAATCCTTTGCCTATAAAAACAAGACTGACTGGTCCCTCTGCTTTAACAATATGACGTTGCGTAGGCTTGGACTGCACGGAAGGGCAGAGCGGTTTTCCCAGCAGGCTTGTTAAGAAAAAAAAGTAAAGAAGCCGGCTATTGTTGTGCATTCCCCCCCCCCCCGGCTTAACAGCACAGCAGTGGGCATAGAATGTAAACCTTTTCCCCCCTTCCAGCTGTCCTCAGCGTTTTCAAAGGCAGACTCATGCGTGGGGTTTTTATTGTAGCATTTAAAAAAACATCAGATCAGCGGATTGCAATCGAATTCAGCAGTAATGTGTGGCCCAGGACTAATTAGTATATACAATATACAAAGGGGGGGGGCTAATTTGCATGCGTACTCGCAAAGAATTGTTCGGGTGAGCTCGCCACCACGCCTCCCCCTAGTGTGTCTGTAAAACAAATCAATTCAGCAATGTGTCTCCATGTACTAATTATCATAGACAATGTACAAACGGGGGGGGGGAAGGGAGGACTTTTTTACATACACGACTAACACTGAGTTTTCTGTTTCCGCTGTTTATACGACGTACGGGCTCAGCAGAGAAATTCACCCAACCTAATTTGCATGAATACTCAAGAAGTGTTCAGCTCAGCTCGCCACCCCGCCACCCCTAGTGTGTGTGCGCACGTGTGCACACATGAAACCATATGTTTTCGCGTGAGTTGTGGGGTGGCGAAAACCGCCACCCCCTCCCGCCACCCCGCCACCCCAGCCCAAAATTCGACAAAACAAAAGAAACAGAGAAATCCACCCTACCTAATTTGCATGAATACTCAAGAGAAGTGTTCAGCTCAGCTCGCCACCCCGCCACCCCTAGTGTGTGTGCGCACGTGTGCACACATGAAACAATATGTTTCCGCGTGAGTTGTGGGGTGGCGAAAACCGCCACCCCTCCCGCCACCCCGCCACCCCAGACCAAAATTCGACAAACAAAAGAGGTATACTACGCTCGTCCCCCGTCGCCGCCCCCTCCCGTTTTGTGCGCCCATCTGCTTGCGTGGAGGGAGGGGGGCAGCGAAAGTGCCCACTCGTCTTCCCCGTACCTTTTCAGGCAAAGACAAGAGAACATATACGCCTGCAGTATCAAATTTGATTTTGTAACTTATTAGAAAATAGCTACTGCGTAACAGTACACTTCCTTTATTAAATGCTTTGTCTATAAAAACAACTTCCTTTATTAAAAGCTTTGTCTATAAAAACAAAACTGACTGGCCCCTCTGCTTTAACAATATGACGTTGCGTAGGCTTTGACAGCACGGAAGGGCAGAGCTCTTTTCCCAGCTGGCTTGCTTTGGGTAAAAAGAAAACACGGAGAAGTCGGCTATTGTTGTGCTTCCCCCCCGGCTTAACAGCGCAGCAGTGGGTATAGAATCTAAACCCTTTTTTCCCTTTCTGCTGTCCACAGCGTTTTCGAAGGCAGACTCATGCGTGGGGTTTTTATTGTAGCATTTAAAAAACATCATATCAGCGGATTCAGCGGATTGCAATCAGATTCAGCAGTAATGTGTGGCCCAGGACGAATTAGTATATACAATATACAAAGGGGGGGAGACCTAATTTGCATGCGTACTCGCAAAGAATTGTTCGGGTGAGCTCGCCACCACGCCTCCCCCTAGTGTGTCTGTAAAACAAATCAATTCAGCAATGTGTCTCCATGTACTAATTATCATAGACAATGTACAAAAGGGGGGGGGAAGGGAGGACTTTTTTACATACACGACTAACACTGAGTTTTCTGTTTCCGCTGTTTATACGACGTACGGGCTCAGCAGAGAAATTCACCCAACCTAATTTGCATGAATACTCAAGAAGTGTTCAGCTCAGCTCGCCACCCCGCCACCCCTAGTGTGTGTGCGCACGTGTGCACACATGAAACCATATGTTTTCGCGTGAGTTGTGGGGTGGCGAAAACCGCCACCCCTCCCGCCACCCCGCCACCCCAGCCCAAAATTCGACAAAACAAAAGAAACAGAGAAATCCACCCTACCTAATTTGCATGAATACTCAAGAGAAGTGTTCAGCTCAGCTCGCCACCCCGCCACCCCTAGTGTGTGTGCGCACGTGTGCACACATGAAACAATATGTTTCCGCGTGAGTTGTGGGGTGGCGAAAACCGCCACCCCTCCCGCCACCCCGCCACCCCAGACCAAAATTCGACAAACAAAAGAGGTATACTACGCTCGTCCCCCGTCGCCGCCCCCTCCCGTTTTTGTGCGCCCATCTGCTTGCGTGGAGGGAGGGGGGCAGCGAAAGTGCCCACTCGTCTTCCCCGTACCTTTTCAGGCAAAGACAAGAGAACATATACGCCTGCAGTATCAAATTTGATTTTGTAACTTATTAGAAAATAGCTACTGCGTAACAGTACACTTCCTTTATTAAATGCTTTGTCTATAAAAACAACTTCCTTTATTAAAAGCTTTGTCTATAAAAACAAAACTGACTGGCCCCTCTGCTTTAACAATATGACGTTGCGTAGGCTTTGACAGCACGGAAGGGCAGAGCTCTTTTCCCAGCTGGCTTGCTTTGGGTAAAAAGAAAACACGGAGAAGTCGGCTATTGTTGTGCTTCCCCCCCGGCTTAACAGCGCAGCAGTGGGTATAGAATCTAAACCCTTTTTTCCCTTTCTGCTGTCCACAGCGTTTTCGAAGGCAGACTCATGCGTGGGGTTTTTATTGTAGCATTTAAAAAACATCATATCAGCGGATTCAGCGGATTGCAATCAGATTCAGCAGTAATGTGTGGCCCAGGACGAATTAGTATATACAATATACAAAGGGGGGGAGACCTAATTTGCATGCGTACTCGCAAAGAATTGTTCGGGTGAGCTCGCCACCACGCCTCCCCCTAGTGTGTCTGTAAAACAAATCAATTCAGCAATGTGTCTCCATGTACTAATTATCATAGACAATGTACAAAAGGGGGGGGGGAAGGGAGGACTTTTTTACATACACGACTAACACTGAGTTTTCTGTTTCCGCTGTTTATACGACGTACGGGCTCAGCAGAGAAATTCACCCAACCTAATTTGCATGAATACTCAAGAAGTGTTCAGCTCAGCTCGCCACCCCGCCACCCCTAGTGTGTGTGCGCACGTGTGCACACATGAAACCATATGTTTTCGCGTGAGTTGTGGGGTGGCGAAAACCGCCACCCCTCCCGCCACCTCGCCACCCCAGCCCAAAATTCGACAAAACAAAAGAAACAGAGAAATCCACCCTACCTAATTTGCATACAAAAGAGGAATACTAAGCTCGTTCCCCGTCGCCCCACCCCTTTTTGCGCCCATCTGCTGACGCTCGCCCTACGTGTTCTTTTCAATCAAGAGAAGTAAAAGGATACTTTTTAGAAAATGTAAACGGAAACGAGTGCACACTTTTACTAACATGCAGAAGTGGTAAAAAAGGGGAAATTGTCGTCGAAGTACACATGTTTCTTCCCTTTTGCTAGTTTTGCGTTACGCTATGTCTATTCGATATATGCGCTCAGCAAACAAATTCACCCCTTCCTAATTTGCATGCTTTGTCTAACGGACACCCCGCCACCCCTACAGAGTCTGTGCACATCTCTGCACTTTAAAGAAGTTACACATTCAGCCTGTCTAATTTGCATGCATACTCAAAATAAGTGTTCAGCTCAGGTCGCCACCCCGCCACCCCTTGTGTCTGTGTGCACATGTGCGCGCGTAAAAGAGTATGGTTTTGCGTGAGTTATTGGATGGCGAAAACCGCCACCCCGCCACCCCATTCCAATTTCAGACAAAACAAAGTGTTCCGGCTCAGCTGGGCCCCCCGCCCCCTCTGTTGTGTGCGCACATCTGTGCACGTAAAAGAATATGTTGGTGGGGGGAGGGAGGCCAAAACGGCCACCCGCTACCGTTTGCGCTCTGAAAAGTATGTTTTCCGCTTGGAGCCCTGGCGTAATGAAACTCGCCAGTCCTCCCGCCACCCCGCCGCCCCGCCCAATTTTCATGCACAGACAAAACAAAAGTGTGCGGTCCAACTCGCAACCCCCCCCGCCAGTTTGTACGCGCACATCTGCACATGTAGTTGATAAATGTTTTCCGCGTGCCTTCTGAGGTGGCGGAAACCGTCACGCCCCCCCCCACTTTTCGTCCCTGATGAAAAGAATACAACTAATAGTAAATCAAAAACGACTGGCCAAAACACTACATTACATATGGAGAACATCCCCTTTCCTCCTTTTCACTAGAAAATGAAACAATACGTCGGAGCATTTAGACGGGCAATCTTTTCATATGTATGCATGCAGCAAAGATGGCAAACATAAGTAGGCGAAGACATCTTAACATGTATGTGTGTAGTAACAAATTTTACATTTGAACCTTTCAGAAGAGGTATTTTGCATAATTCAATATAGAAAATGCAGCAGTAGAGCTGTACCATTGCAATCGCGTGTTATACAAATGTATGCCTTTGCGATTTTTGTTTCGCTGTATGTATTGTAGCGGCTCAGCAAACAAATTCAGCTAGACTAATTTGCATGCATTGGCAAAAGAAAGTGTTCGGGCCTGCTTGCCACCCCGCCGCACGTTGTGTGTGTATAGATGTGCCGATGTGCGTACGTAAATGTGAAGTGACTCAGTAATGCAAGCTTATACTATTTTGAACCCCCCCTCCGACTGTGTGTCTGCACGTGTGTGCACCTAAACGCATTAGCGTGCGCATATACATACGTACGACTTTGAGACAATTGTTGCACAGAATGTATTCTAGGGGCTCAGCAAAGAAAGTCACCTAGACTAATTTGCATGCACCGCCAAAAGAAAGTGTTCGGCCCAGCTTGCCACCCCGCCACCCCTTGTGTGATGTGCGCACGTAAATGAATATGTTTGTGCGTGTGTGACGGGGTGGCGAAATCCGCCACCCCTCTACCCCTTTTTTTGCATTCTCTGACGTCGCCCCGCCTCGCTTAAATCGTCAAATCAGAAAGGGCCCACAGCAAAGTGTATAATAATGGTTTGCGCGATAGGCGTGTCATATTAAATTCCTGCAACCCCCCCATGAACCCCCGATTGCATATCTAACTGAGACTCTAGAAACAAGCAGTGCAGTCATAACAAATATATACACTCTGCCTTTTTATATCACTGCCTTGTTTGTGTTTCTAATGAAACTGTCCACGATGGTTCTGGTTTGCCCCTCCTGTCTCCCAAGAGGACAACGGAAGTTTTTTTTAAGAAACCGCAAATGACAATGTGTGGACGAGTCCTCAAACAAGGGAAAGGTGAAAAGGTTCGCGAAATTTTGGTTTTCCAATTATTCGTTTTCTGTGGGGGGCCCAAGGGAAACGGAAAAATTATTAGCCTTGGTTTCGCTGGAAAAGTTGCACATAGGGGGTTTTCTAGGCAGCAGGACGCGAATCTAAGTCTGTTTTCCGATACAGCCCACCGTTAGCTTAATATAACGTTACGTTCTAGGCTTAAGTAATAAGCTTATACTGAGCTGACGAAAAGCGGTCTCTAAAAACTGAATTCAGATTCGTGTCGTGCGGCCCACAAAACCCCTATATACAACGTTCCGTCGAAATCGTAGCCAAAAAATTGCGGTTTCCCTTGCTTCCCCCCCCCTTAGAAATTTAAAAAGAAACAATTCCACGAAATCAAAAAGGTTACGATATTCGTACTCAGCGGGGGAAGGCTCTGCCAAGATAATTGCGGGAACAAGTGTAGACATGAAAACGTATTTTGCATAATTCAATATATTAACAGCAGCAGTACAGTTATGCAGGGGAAAGCAATTAAGTGATGTGCAGAGACAAAGTGGTGTGAGAGAAGCTAAAAGGCATGTATGCGTAAATACGTACTTATATTTAAACTAAAGTCTGACCAAAAAATGTAGGGAGCGAAATTGTTTTGTTTATACTGTTACCGGTACATTTTTGCTGCAGCAATGTATATATTTTCTGAACCGCCATGGCATGAACTTTCTTCTGGTTGCCGATTTTTTAAGTTTTGAAAGATCAGTAGAAACCAGGAATCAACCGTTCGGTGGAAAATTAGCCCATGACCCAGACATATTGAATGCCGAATATCAGCTGATTTCGTTAAAAATTTGCGATAGTCATTCAATTTTTTAGATTTTCAAAATCCTTTGTTCTTTGCCGCTTTTCCAACTTTGACTGGCCATTACTCGCGACTCACTCAACGCAACAATTTTTTAATTGGATTTTCAGGACCGCTTACGTGTTAGCTTTCATGTGATATATATATGTGGTTTTTCAAAATTTGAAAATAGATTTTTTCGAAAAATACCACTTTTTGACCCAAAATTTCGACAATGCGAATCCAGCAAAAGTGGGTAAAAATAACATTATCATAAAGTTGAATCTGAGCTGAATCCAACGATATAAAGTTTTTGTGGCTACGGCTTAAATTGCCCCAGCAACGAATTTTTTAAACAATTTCCTATTTCAGCTGATTTCTGACAAGTTGTGCTATATTGTGCAGTGATTTGCCGCAAATAGTGTAAACTAGCCAAAAACCGGCTAAAAAGCGAAATTGTTTAAAAATTTGTTGCGGATGCAATATAAGTCGTAGCCAAGAAAACTATAAATAGTTGGATTCAGCTCAGATTAAACTTTATGATGATATTATTTTTACCCACTTTTGCTGGATTCGCATTGTCGAAATTTTGGGTCAAAGAGTGGTATTTTTCGAAAAAATCTATTATCAAATTTTGAAAAACCACATACATCACATGAAAGCTGACACGTAAGCGGTCCTGAAAATCCAATTAAAAAATTTTTGCATTGAGTGAGTCGCGAGTAATAGCCAGTCAAAGTTGGAAAGCGGCAAAGATCAAAGGATTTTGAAAATCGAAAAAATTGAATAACTATCGCAATTTTTGACGACATCAGCTGATATTCGGGATTCAATATGCCTGGGACCTGCGCTAATTTTCCACCGAACGGCTAGTTCCTGGTTTCTACGGATCTTTCAAAACTTAAAAAATCGGCTTCTTTTGATGAATTTTAATGTTTTAAAAAATTTTTTCAACCAAAAGAAAGTTCATGCCATGACTGTTCAGAAAATATATACATTGCTGCAGCAAAAATGTACCGGTAATTCAGTATAAACAAAGCAATTTCGCTCCCCTACATTTTTTGGTCAGACTTTAGTGAGACCAAGAGTACATAATACATAAGAGTATGACAGCTGGCATACTCTATGTATTATCAGCTTGCACATCCTCTGCACGCTAACGGCTGACCCCCTCCCCGCAAATTGGACCCCAGTGACCCCCCCCCCCCGCAAATTAGTACCCAGTCGAAACGGGGGTACGCTCACTCGCTCTATGCTTGTGTGCTAAAGCTCGAAAACACAAGCACTACGTGCGCGAGTTTTGTGTCTGTTTCGAGCTTTAGAACACATTCATAGCGGCTAAAATTTTTTGAAGTGAAGGGTCCAATTTGTGGGGGGGGGTCAGCCGTTAGCGTGCAGAGGATGTGCCACGCTTATAATACATAGAGTATGACTGCTGTCATACTCTTATGTATTATGTACTCTTGGTGAGACCTATTTGTCCAAAGTAATTTGCATCTCCAAAAGAAATATAGGGGAATGGAGGAGGGAGAACAAGCTAAAACCGTGCCACGTATAAGATTCACAGACGGTACTTCGGTACTAAAAGCAATCACAGGGGCTGCCCTGCGCGTCGTTACCCCGCTGACCACAATGATAGGGAGTAGACAAATTCTGGCCCCGTCAGTAGTAGTGGTCAAAAGCACACTAAGCCCCAACAACATCTGGTGTCGGCGCTAGTGTCCCGGAAGAGTAATAGAGAGTAGCAGAAACCCAGCTGACACGGGAACCGGGTACAGGGGGTAAGCAAGGGCCTCCAGTAGCGGCGCCACTGGCGCGAACCTAAAGGCAAAAGTTGAATTGTGAATTTTTATCGCAAAAGTACTGAATTTTTGCGTTCCCCCCCTGTGCTACCACTGGCAGTAAAACGTTTTAAAAAAATGCCAGTATTGACTCCTCACCATATCTTTTAATCCACAAAAAAATCAACAATCCACAAAATAATTAAATTTAGACTTAAGTAAAACTTCAAATTTAATCTCAATTCTCAGGCCCAACCTCACCTGGCATCCTCCTGCAGCTTATCATGCAGATCCACCAGGTCCTGCTCAGAGATGCGTAGCAGGGCCTGGGCCGACGGACTAGGCCCACTGTGAAGCCGAGGGGATCCGGCCCCGGACACAGGTCCTACCCCCAGGGTAAGGACGGAGGAGCCTCCCCCGCTCCCCAGTAGGATGGTGGAGGTAGCCTGCCCCAGGGGATAGTAGGATGAGGTAGTGGCAGTGCTGGAGGAGTGAAGACGTAGATGGGAATGATGGCGGTGCGGTGTGGCGCTCGAGCCAGCTCAAACAGAGCCCGACTGACAAACTCTTCCACCAGTTCCTGTAGAAGCTCCAGAAAGTCCTGACGAGAAGCAGTCGAATCAGAATCACGAGTCGAATCAGAGTGCGCTAGAAAAAAGTCAGAAAAAATAAGAAAAATTAAACGGAAGAGAAACACATAGACACAAGAACTAAAAGTGCTCCTTCGTCGCATGTAAAATACATATGAGTCTTCGCAGGCAGGTTGTACATAAGCAAAAACTAGCCTGTAAAATAGAGTTCCGTAGGGAGGTTGTAAATTAAGGAAAACAAGTTGCAACCGCTTAACATATGAGCCTGTCCTACAACGAGGCTCATATTGGCGTATGTCATAATACGAATAATTTGCAGATATACATTTTACTTTTATACATATACTGCATAAAGCTTTTCATTACAAATTATCCTTCATATAATGTTGATCAGTCATTATAGTGTGCATATGCTCAATAAGGTACGCCATGAGGCGCTCTGACTCACAGCCAAGTGGGAACGCATTCTGCGTGTGTATAATGTGAAAGTGTTTCGAGAATTCATTAGAGGTGTGCCATAGTGTTTCAGGAAACATCAGGTTGCATGTACAGTTCAGCTTGAGCAGTCGTAGTTCACTTCAGTTCATTTCTTCTGTGCCACAACGTCTATTCATTTTTCCGTAGAGGATGAAGCTGAGGTTCTTTAATGAGGCTTTAATGTGGAATGCACTGTGACGCCAATATGAGCCTCGTTGTAGGACAGGCTCATATGTTAAGCGGTTGCAACTTGTTTTCCTTAATTTACAACCTCCCTACGGAACTCATATGTATTTTACAGGCTAATTTTTGCTTATGTACAACCTGCCTGCGAAGACTCATATGTATTTTACATGCGACTAAGGAGCACTTTTAGTTCTTGTTTTCTATTATTTTATATATGTATGCTCCTGAAGTATAACAGTATAAATATCTTTCAACAGTAGCAAGCAAGCCAACCACAGCACTCCACAACGACTTTGAGCATGCAATTCTATGACAAAAGTTGCTCAGCTCGCTTAGGGCTTTCATTTGGTACCAAATTTGACCACTTTTGAAAAATTTCATTTTTGACCGAAAATCGCCTAAGTCCCCACCCCACCCCGCCACAGCAGTCTACAGCCACTTTGAGCACGCAGTTCTATGACAAAAGTTGCTCAGCTCGCTTAGGGCTTTCATTTGGCACCAAATCTGACCACTTTTGAAAAATTTCATTTTTGACCGAAAATCGCTTAAGTCCCCATCCCACCCCGCCACAGCACTCTACAACCACTTTGAGCCCCGCCACAGCAGTCTACAGCCACTTTGAGCACGCAGTTCTATGACAAAAGTTGCTCAGCTCGCTTAGGGCTTTCATTTGGCACCAAATCTGACCACTTTTGAAAAATTTCATTTTTGACCGAAAATCGCTTAAGTCCCCATCCCACCCCACCACAGCACTCCACAGCCACTTTGAGCATGCAGTTCTATGACAAAAGTTGCTCAGCTCGCTTAGGGCTTTCATTTGGCACCAAATTTGACCACTTTTGAAAAATTTCATTTTTGACCGAAAATCGCCTAAGTCCCCACCCCACCCCGCCACAGCACTCTACAACCACTTTGAGCACGCAGTTCTATGACAAAAGTTGCTCAGCTCGCTTAGGGCTTTCATTTGGTACCAAATTTGACCACTTTTGAAAATTTTCATTTTTGACCCCATGACCTCCCACCGACCGGACCCTCCAGACGGCAAAGTGGAACCAGCACAGCAAGATGGGTGGGTCAGACGGCCAAACGGACACCGGGAATGAGCTGGGCGCACCAGAAAACCCCTATAGACAAAGTTTGGAGAGGCTTTGTAAAGCCTACTATGGACCTCCGGGAAGCGGTTACCGACCTGACCCCTCAGACGGTCAAGTGGAACCAACCCAGCAACTTGGGTTACTCGGGCAGCAAAACTGATAGCGGGAATCGATTCTCCGTCCCAAAAAACCTTTGTATGCAAAATTTGAGCCACCCATGTAGCAAAATAAGCGAAAAATTTAAGTTCAAAGTTCAACCCAAAATTCACCAACCTTGGCCGGCCAGTACCGAAAAATTACGCACGGAGACTGAAAATCAGATAGCATTTGAACGACCCCGATATGTGTACTGTTTAACTATATAGTCAGTATTACCCCATATATAGCCCAATCTGACTTATTTAGGCGCCTTTGAAGCATACTTTTTGGCCATTTTAGCGTTTTGAACGACATTGGCCCCCAGCCGAAAATTTTTTCCGGCTCCGGGAGGCATAAAAACTAGCTTATTTTCTTATTTTTGATTTGTACTAAAAGAATATATATGGGTTTCATAGGCAAAAATTTTTCTATCTGTAGTTATTCAAGTTATAAAACCCCCTTATGAGACATCAAAAGCGAGAAACCGGAAAAAAAACCTCTCGTAAGCGATTTTTGGCATAACTTTTTAACGGAAAGTGGTACGGGGATGAAACTTCAGGAACATACTAAACTCGACACGTACAATTTTTTGCGCACATAATCTGCGCAGCCTCGTTTTACACGGTCATTCGACCATTTTCACTCATATTATAGGGGTCGCTACCGCGACCCCTATGATAAGAAAATAGGGAGAGTGGGGGGGGGGTAGGGTAGAAGCTCATACTAACAGTTTTACAGTTAGCTCTTGACTTATGTTGGGAGTTCCATCAAATAGTCCTCATAACATGAACCCAAAAGATAACGTTTAAATTCAGGTTTAGCACAAGAGGTGAAAATACAACACGAACGCCAATGACTGGTCGACATATATTTGCCTGCAGAAATTGAAGTAGATAAAAAACGCAGACTTGAATTTCCGGCACACTACGTTTAGAAAGAGACGTCCACGTGTGGCACTTTACCCACGCCCAAACTGTTCCAATTGTTTGTTTGTTTGTCTGTTTATTTGTTTGCTTGTTTACCTGATGCTGATAATAAATAGCCTGAATATCCGAATCACATTAAGCTTCATAAACTGAACGACGACTCCCCCCGGTGTTTGGCCTCCCCACCCACTCACCTTTGGGTGCTCAGGAATTGCCATTTTACGGATTTGTGGTCAAAATTTTAACAAAATTATCAGAATTTTTTGTCAAATAATATATATCGTCTATTTCTGCGCTAAAACTGAACTTTCCAGCACTCTTTAGCCACTCCTTAGCTTAGTTATAGCTGCATGTGAAGAAAACCGACAAATTTTGGTGTATTATTGACAATTTATTTCAGACCACTTCATGTCCACCCCCACTCTTGATGTTCCCTTCGCTACCAGTGGTGGGGAAGAGGGTTACCCCACACCCCCTCCCTTTTTCGCCCAGAAAAAAAACCAGAGCTCCAGATTTAAACCGCCAATTCATACGTAAATTTCAAAATAAAATCGAAAATATAGAGGATACATCTATACTAAACCCTACCGCTGACAACGATGCTCAGCCTCCACATTGCTGACGTAGGCACGAAAAACCGTTTCAGCTTCCGGCAGGTCTAGGACCTCCGGAGGAACCAGGTAGCTGGGACAGGGAGCTCTAGACGACTGACCCCCTCCTGCAGAGGGGTCCCCCAGGGTCGTAGTCCCCCGGGGGAGGGAGACTAATTAGGCCACCGCCTCCCGGGTCGGGGGGGCCATTCGTTGACTGAGCGTTCCAGCAGGCCCGGTTCCTGAAAATAGTGACCATAGGCTGACAGTGATTCCAAATGATCGCGAATGGAATCCCAGGATCTGCAGAGAACACAATAAACATATACAAAACACAAACAAACAAACAAAATGAAGGAAACAGTGTATCAATGGCAAAACTGTTGCTGGCATTTCCGAGGGAAGGCAGGCCTCCTGCAGACTACAATTCTCATACACAGTAACACTTAGGCTTTAGCCAAGTCGGGCAGCAAAATTGATAGCGGGAATCGATTCTCCGTCCACAAAAACCTTTGTATGCAAGATGCCTTCCATGCCGCAAAATAACGAAAAAACTAAGTTCTAAGTTGGAACCAAAATTCGCATACATTATTTCATACAATTTTGAAGCAAGCATTCCTAAGAATGAATTCTAAAGAGATGTCGAAAATCGAAATTTTTTCAGCATTTTTAAAAAATTGTCGCCCTGCCATCCAATGCCTTGCAACAAGGCCCCCCTAAAGCCCTGAATAACCCCATAATGCAGTCACAATTTTTAAATTTTATAACATTCCACACGTGTGGATAAGGAATAAACTCTCACGCAAAATCAAGAATTGTGGTGGTGCC
>JASAND010030144.1:0-27559 GCA_030248195.1 Trissonchulus latispiculum | reverse complement strand
TAGCCGCGTTCAGTTACGTATTGCTAACCCGCTCTTTCAATTGGAATGGTTAGAAATGCTGCCTGAAAGCTTGCCCTTATATATTAAATCCGGGTCGCTGAACACGATGAGAGTATCCTCGTCGCTGTGCGGTGCTGCTATCGTGCTGCGCTGCGGCGCTGCAGGCGCAGCACCGTGCAGCACGCAATGTAACTTGAAATAGACAAGTTGAAACTGCCTGAATGCTTGCCCTTATATAGTAAATCGGGGTCGCTGAACACGATGAGAGTATCCTCGTCGCTGTGCGGTGCTGCTATCGTGCTGCGCTGCGGCGCTGCAGCCGCAGCACGCTCTGTAACTTGAAATAGACAAGTTGAAACTGCCTGAAAGCTTGCCCTTATATAGTAAGTCGGGGTCGCTGAACTCGATGAGAGTATCCTCGTCGCTGTGCGGTGCTGCGATCGTGCTGCGCCGCGGCGCTGCAGCCGCAGCACGCTCTGTAACTTGAAATGTACAAGTTGAAACTGCCTGAAAGCTTGCCCTTATATAGTAAATCGGGGTCGGTGAACACGATGAGAGTATCCTCGTCGCTATGCGGTGCTGCTATCGTGCGGCGCTGCAGCCGCAGCACCGTGCAGCACGCCCTGTAACTTGAAATGGACAAGTTGAAACTGCCTGAAAGCTTGCCCTTATATAGTAAATCGGGACCGCTGAACACGATGAGAGTATCCTCGTCGCTGTGCGGTGCTGCTATCGTGCTGCGCTGCGGCGCTGCACCCGCAGCACGCTCTGTAACTTGAAATGGACAAGTTGAAACTGCCCGAAAGCTTGCCCTTATATAGTAAATCGGGGTCGCTGAACACGATGAGAGTATCCTCGTCGCTGTGCGGTGCTGCTATCGTGCTGCGCTGCCGCGCTGCAGCCGCAGCACGCTCTGTAACTTGAAATAGACAATTTGAAACCGCTCCAAAGCTTGCCCTTATATAGTAAATCGGGGTCGCTGAACACGATGAGAGTATCCTCGTCGCTGTGCGGTGCTGCTATCGTGCTGCGCTGCTGCAGCCCGCAGCACGCTCTGTAACTTGAAACAGACAAGTTGAAACTGCCTGAAAGATTGCCCTTATATAGTAAGCCGGGGTCGCTGAACACGATGAGAGTATCCTCGTCGCTGTGCGGTGCTGCTATCGTGCTGCGCTGCGGCGCTGCAGCCGCAGCACGCTCTGTAACTTGAAATAGACAATTTGAAACTGCCTGAAAGCTTGCCCTTATATAGTAAATCGGGGTCGCTGAAGACGATGAGAGTATCCTCGTCGCTGTGCGGTGCTGCTATCGTGCTGCGCTGCGGCGCTGCAGCCGCAGCACGCTCTGTAACTTGAAATAGATAATTTGAAACTGCCTGAAAGCTTGCCCTTATATACGTAGTAAATCGGGGTCGCTGAACACGATGAGCATATTGTCGACGCCGTATCTCGTCTGGTTCAACTGGTTCAACCGTGAACCAGTTCCTGGTTCAAGTTGCTGGGGTAGCATTTAGTTTAACAGTATGCGTTAATGTTATGGTCAATAAACCATATTAACACATTACACATTCCCTCATTCCCAAAAATGAAATAGGACAAGTAGGAAAAATGCTCCTTGCAGTCGCATGAAAAATACAATATGAGCCAGAAGGACAGCATTCAATTCGGGAAAAGACAAGGTTTAAAATGTATAATATGAGCCAGCATTTACTTATGTAAAGGACAAGATTTAAAAGTTTAATATGCGCAGCTCCCTTTCTCGGGCTCATATTGACGCCGCACGGACAGCCCGCAGGGAGTGGTTTCTCTCTATCTTCGTCGTGTTTTGCTCATATGATTCTGATAGAGCATTCAGTCAGACATATACTTTATTGAATACACCAGATCTGTGACAGAAGCTAATGGTATATGACAGCTAGCTAATGGTATATGCTGGCTACAATGACAAAAAGGACTTGCTGAAAAGTGCGTTGTGAAAAAATACGCCAGATTATGGTTGCGTACATATATAATACGTAATTACGTAAATAGAGTGATATTATCAATAGTCTAAGTAGCATGTTAGGTTACTCTGTGCAGGCTCCTGGGGGGGGGGCGGCTCTGAGCAATGTCTATTTTTACACTTACTCTAATTTTATACGTTGGCATCGATTAAGTTGCGTACACAGCATCGTTCCCAAGGCGTCAATATGAGCCCGAGAAAGGGAGCTGCTCATATTAAACTTTTAAATCTTGTCCTTTACATAAGTAAATGCTGGCTCATATTATACATTTTAAATCTTGTCTTTTCCCGAATTGAATGTTGTCCTTCTGGCTCATATTGTATTTTTCATGCGACTGCAAGGAGCATTTTTCCTACTTGTATATATATATGTATATACATAATGCACTTTTTTCGCTCAAGGAAAAGTACATATGTATGTACGCGCATGTTCTTAAATCTACACAACTAGTGATATTGTTTTAGGTGGTTAAGGCCTACGATCATGATGAGCAGTGTCATGTTGCCATCAAAGTGATCAAGAACAAACGACCCTTCCTCAATCAAGCTCAGATTGAGGTCAAACTGTTAGAGCTCATGAATAAACACGATGCCGATTCGAAATACTACATTGGTAAGAGTAATATTAGTATCCTTTATGTGGAACGACGGAATCGATATCCTGGCTGCGGGAGGCCAGCATTTAACGCAGTCGGAGCTCGGAGATTCTCATAGGATGGGTGCCGGCCAGTTTACGGTAGAAATTTCGAAAGTGTTGAAAAATAGCATAAATTTTTCAAAGATGAAAAATCAGCCTTGAATTTTTTGTATATTGATAATGGTAGCTTCCAGAAGGTCTCAGTGTCGGTCTAGAACCGATACTTTTAAGCGAATTGCATACGGAGACTGACAATGTCTCAACTTCTCGATACTTAGGGGTGTCTTTTTCTGGATGAGACCGAGATTTTCAAGCAGGAATGGTTGACTCAAACTCTGGTTCATTTCTATTTCTATTTCATGCAGATTCTTGTGTGTAACTTGTTTGGTCATGTAAATTGGTGTACGTATATATGTGAAAATCGCTTTGTAATGTAATATAGTCTGTACCGACTGACCAAATAAAGCGTTTCTGATTGATTGATTGACGCCTGGGTTTACTTTACTGGTGGGGTGGGGGGCGTCCCCTACTTTTTGACCCCCCCTCCGCTCGAGCACCTCCCCCCATTTTTTTGGACTTCCCCCCACTCACCCTAAGGTGCCCTGAAATTGTCAGATTTTTAGGATTTTTGGTCAAAATTTTCAAACATTTTTCGGCTTCGCCGGAACTTTTTGGTCAGAAATTGGCTTTTTTGGTGCTAAAACTTGATTTTTGAGCACTTTTAAGCATAGTTATAGCAGTGTATGTGGAAACTATTTATACAGCATTTTTAGCATTTTTGGCCCATTTTATATCCCCCACTTTTCGACCCCCCATCCACTAGTGCCCCCCACTCTCCTCCCAATTATTTTTGCCTAAAATAAACCCAGGACGCTTGCGTTAGAAAGTTCATTTTCAAATTCACCGATTGCGTGTAGAACAGGTTTTGTAGTTTCTTTTTGATGCCATAAATTGCCTTTGCTACGACTCTATATCTGTTTTTTTTAATTTTAGTCAAATTGCGGTGCCATTTTATGTGGAAAAATCACTTGTGTTTGGTTTTCGAGTTGCTGTCGTATAACCTGTATGACCTCTTGAGGAATACAAACTTTCGTGGAGTATCCCTCAACCTTACCCGAAAATTTGCTCAACAGGTATGTATTACAAGTAACAAAAATGCTCCGCACAAAAGGGGATAATATGTGTGTTGGGCCTATGTCTATCCTTTAAATTCCGGTTGAGAAAGGCATAAATCCGACACCGCAACAGTTGCTCAGCTCACTTAGGGCTTTCATTTGATACCAAATTTTACCACTTTTGAAAAATTTTAGTTTTGACCCAAAATCGCCTAAGTCCCCACCCCACCCCACCACAGCACTCTACAGCCACTTTGGGTATGCAGTTCTATGACAAAAATTGCTCAGCTCACTTAGGGCTTTCATTTGATATCAAATTTTACCACTTTTGAAAATTTTATTTTTGACCATTTGACCCTCCCACCCGACTTACCCTTCAAACGGCAAAGTAGAACCAGCCCAGCAAAATAGGTACGTCGGACGGCAAAACGAATACCGGGAATGAGCTGGGCACACCAGAGAACCCCTATAGACAAAGTTTTGAGAGGCCAGGTAGAGCCTACTATGGACCTCCAGGAAGCTGTTTCCTACTTGACCCTCCCAACGGCAAAGTGGAACCAGCCCAGCAAAATAGGTACGTCGGACGGCAAAACGAATACCGGGAATGAGCTGGGCGCACCAGAAAACACCTATAGACAAAGTTTTGAGAGGCCAGGTAGAGCCTACTATGGACCTCCAGGAAGCGGTTTCCGACTTGACCCTCCCGACGGCAAAGGGGAACCAGCCCAGCAAGATGGGTAGGTCTGACGGTAAAACTGACTGGGGGAATCGATTCCCCGTGCCAGAAAACCATTGTATGGAAGATTAGAGCTTTCAAAGTTGAATAGACAGCAAGAAATTTCGATTTTTCATTTTTCGAATTTTCGCCATCTTTGACGGGCCACTGTGGTCGCTAGGGAAGTGATAGAGAAACGCAACCTGGACCGTTAGTTAGTTCAATATAGGGATCGGATCCGGCTCCGGCTTCGGCTCCGGCTCCGGCCGGAATTACGACTTAACCGGAGCCGGAGGCAGAGGTGCCGGAGCCGGAGTTTGTGCCCAGCACCTAACACTGTGGGCGGGCCACTGTGGTCGCTAGGGAAGTGATACAGAAACGCAACCTGGACCGTTAGTTAGTTCAATATATGTAATTTCTGAATATAGAAAGAAATCAGCTCCAGCTCGTAACGTTCGACCTGAGCGACGACCACAAAAATGGTCACTTTTCGCTATGAGCCGACTTTGCGGCGCCACTGCGGCGCTGTGGCGCAGCTGCGGCGCAAAAAAGTTGTGATTCTTAAATTCTTTAGAGGGTACTACTAGACTCTATAGCCCTTTAGGTTGGCCCACCGCTGCAGATCACGTGAAAGCGGCGAACATTATGTATGTACAATACAACCATCAAATAGGAGAAACCGGAAAAAAAACATCGCCATCATAACCGATCCGGGGCGCAACTTTTTAACGGTAAGTGATACGGGGCTGAAACTTCACAGACATACTAAACTCGATGTGCTCTACAATTTGCGCATGAAATCTGCGCAGGATCTGCGCAGGATTTTGCGCAGCTTCTGCGCAGCTTATTTCACACTGTCTCCAGCCACTTTTCACACATATTATAGGGGTCGCTGCCACGACCCCTATGATAACCTGTCATATGCATTGATAGAGCTTTGTTCTTGAGTGTACATGCTTCGTATTCAATTTTCTTAAGCCCACTAGCGTATGCAAAAAATTGCGCTGTTTTTCTAGCATTCACTGTAAAACTTGATTTTTATTAGAGATGCACCGGGGCCGCCACTACCGGGGCCGGGGCCGGGGCCGGGACCTCATCGTGGCCCCGGCCGGGGCCGGGGCCGGGGCCACCTTGGCCCCGGTACCGGGGCCGGGGCCGGGGCCGGGGCCTGAAAATTGGGGGTCCAAATCGAAAATTTTCAAAAATTTTCTGGAAAATTTAAATTTTGCAATAATTTTCGATATACAAACGTTACTATCCTTGTTTTCATTAATATCGGCGTGAAAACAAACGATTTGTAGCACTTTTTGACTTTCGAAAATTCAAAATTTTGGTCAAAAAATGTCAAAAATTCACAAAATTTTGCTAATTTTTGGCCCCGGTCGGTACCGGGGCCTGACCACCGGGGCCGGGGCCGGGGCCGGGGCCTGACTACCGGGGCCGGGGCCGGAGCCGGGGCCTGGCCCCGGTGCCGGGGCCGGGGCCGGGGCCAGGCCCCGGTGCATCCCTAATTTTTATCACAAAAATAAGCAAATTTATTGTTGAAACGGGTAAAAGTTGAGTTAAAATCTTTAAATCGGATTGTTTCAGGGTAAAATTTGGTACCAAAAGGGGCGCCCACTTTTTTGGGGTGTAGAAACGAATTTTGAATGGGGAAGGTCGGTCGGTTATGGGGGCCTTACTAGAAAGCGCAGATTGTACAACTTCTTCAATACTCACTGCTTCTTTAAGTATATAGCTGTTTTGTATATATACTATTTGATAATATACTAACTGATAAAATGACATTACTTATATAAGTAATCTGGGACAAGCAAAGCATTGCGCTTTTTATGCAGACATAGCGCGTACGTACATATATGCCATAAGTTGCCAGACGTAATCAATTTTAGTAGGCGCCTGTTCCGGAGTTTTTCGATGCATACTGTTTTGCCATTCATTATATCTTTATCAGTCCTGTTGTACTGATAACGGCATACTTGAATTATGGTTCCTCCATGCACTGTTATCGCTTGAAAAAGGTGCTGTATCGAAAGACAGGCAAACTTTTTAGGTATATAGCTAATGACAGTATTGGGGACTGTTCAAAATAAAGCTGATCTGGCAATGCGTAGTCGAAAAAATTTTCACCCATATTGTCTAGGAGGTATAAAATCGAAGTTCAAAACCCAAACTCATTTTTACAGTTTTGAGTGTAAAATTGAATTTTACATTGCAAGTCCTTCCTTCCTTCCTGTTTTACAGTTTTGAATATAAAATGGTATATAGGTAAGGCGTCTGAAAATTTGATGCCTTTTAGTGTGCAAATCTGGTTTGCAGTTTTTTTTCATGTATTGGGGAAGAGAGATTTGTACATTTCCTCAAATTATTTAGAGCAGTCTATGTCTAAGCAGAAATACCAGAACACTTAGCTTTTAATAAACTTAATTGGTGGGTTAGGCCTTGTTTGAGCTTGACTTGTTCAATGTGATCTCTTCTGATATTGTTTAATTTTCTTAATGGAGTGAAAAGTTACAATCTGGTCAATGATGTTTACATGGGTGACATTATCTGTATTACATTACATTACATTACTACATTTTAAAAGGCTAACCTGATTTAGCCCGAATAATAACTGATTGAAAGGGACAACATAACGTAATCTTTTGGTGCATGATTTGATAAAGCCGTGCATTCGTATAGCTTTCACGTATACGTACATACAATGAAACTAAAAATATTTGAAATATCAGTTTGTACTAAATACTGACTATTGTGGGGAGATAAGCAATTTTGCGTACTGGTGTATGTTACGTATGTAATCTCTTTTATCTGAATTTCGGGGAAATAATAAATATTATGTGGGTATGTGCGCAGGGTATTTTTTACAGGGGGGGAGGCGGGGGGCCTGTGTGCGGAAGTTGTGCAAATACAAAAATTTAATTCCATTACACGCATAAGGAAATCATTCTCTGCATTTTCACTATATACAATTTAATTATGAAAACGAAAACACAGTTATACGTACAGTTAACAAAAAATTGTACATACTTTTACTTTCTTAATGTTAGGCAATCTAATGTAATGTTTAGAGCCTTTTGTCTTAAGAAAGACATACCCTTGGCTATTAGGGGGAGCTGTGGAGCTATGAGTTGTGTGTAACTAACCATACAGCGTATTTTTGGGTTAAAATTTATTTTGCATGGGATCGCAACAACGTTTCGATTTAGATAAAAATAGGGGTGGGTAGGCCGAACTTACCGAACCGAGTCAAACCACCCTTACGAGCCACATTGCTTGGCTTCAGTGAGCTCAAGCGTTGGTGCAGGATGTTCCTTGTTTTCTATTGCTTGTTTTTGCTTGGGTTGTCAAGTTTCTTGCTGAGCTTTGTTTGTTTAATATTGTTTGTTGTTTCAGCTTGCGATGGCATTGCTTTTTCTTTCCATACCAGAATTAAGCGTAATTCACTGCGACTTAAAGCCGGAAAATATCCTCCTTTGTAGTCCCAAGCGGTCTGCCATCAAAATCATCGATTTTGGCTCATCCTGTCAACTTGGCCAACGGGTATGCGTTTGTTGAATTTAATTGGATAAAATAGTGCATAATCTATGTGGAAAAGGACTGAGTCACTGGGTTCTCAAGTTATCACTGCTGAACGGACTTGCGAAAATGGCATATACGCATGTTTTCCTGTTATGTGAGACGAAGAATGCATATTAATTAAGAGTATGCCACTAATGCTCTTAGTTGTCGGAGAAAAGACGATCGATATGCTCTGCTCGCTAACGGCTGCCCCCCCTCGCAAATTCGACCCTAGTAACCCCCCGCAATCAGTTCCTGGTCGAGACTCGCGCTATGCTTAAACACAAGCAGTACGTGCGCGAAATTTGCGCCTGCTTTGAGCTTTAGAACATAAGCATAGTTTCTTTATTTTTTAATTTCTTTGAAGTGATGGGTCTAATTTGCGAGGGGGTGTGGGGTGGGGTTAGCCGTTATCGAACAGAGCATAGTCTTTGCCCCGATAGCAGTGGCACATTCTTCTTGCGCCTGTGTACTACTCTTGGTGAGACCGACAAAACATACCCCTGTTTCTGTTTGAGCACTTAGCAGAGGATTGTAGTACTTTCGTAATATTGTTTTCAAAAAGGGTCTCCATCTTTGAAGAAAAAGGGATCATTGGCCAACACGTTTGAAAACAGTTTGCCAAAATTTGATTTCTCTGATTTGAGTCGACCTCACAACCTCAAGAGAACAATTATTTCAAGGCAATTTCTGCGCTATGCACAAGAATTAGCGTCTGTTAAATTAGTTTAGTGTTTAAAGATTGCTATTAAACTTCGAGAAGCTTTCAAGCTTCCCTGGAAACAAAATCAAAACAAGTCAAAAGGCATCAAGTGGTTCCCGCCCGTCATTTTTCCGTTTATAAAAAGTGTCCATTTTTATCATAATTATTACATTTCACATTTCGCGTGTTAGTTGCTCCCAGCTCATTCTTCTTCCTCAACTCGTTCTTCCTACAATTTAACGCTTTGGTCCTATTACAACTTCTTATCTACTCAACTGGAGCTTGCGAATGACATCGATATTGACCGGATCCGACAATTTTCAATTTTGGCCCATTTTGACCGGTTTTGGCCATTTTTGACCCCTTTGAGGCTCCGTAACTCATTGTTCCTACATTTTAGCGCTTTACCCCTATTACAACTTTTTACCTACGCAACGAGAGCTTTCGAATGATACCAATATTGGGGGGTTTCCGCTTTTGGCCGTTTTTGGCCATTTTTGACTATTTTCGGCCTCGTAACTCAAAATGGGTGCGTTTTCAGGCCTTGACCCAATTACATCTTTTTCATTACTCGCCGAGAGCTTTTGAATGATACCAAAATTAGCTCATTTGGACAACTTTTTTATTTTACTCAGTTTTACTCACGGGGCTGCTCCGGGAGCACCTCTGCTCCCCCGGGGCTCCCCGCGCTTCCGGGAGCAGTTCAAGTCAAGACCTTCAAAATGAGGTATCAACCACCTCTCTACCCCTTTCCAATCTCGATAAATAGGTGCGGACACGAAATTGTGGACAATAATAAGAATAATAAGAAAAATAAACATGTCCAGAACATAGGGTTCCAAGCCCTTTGGAAAAGGGCGGGAACCCAACAATCTTAGTTCCATTGACGACAGATTTGATCTAGTAATTTCATGTCATGTCCTCAAGGGGTTAAATTGAAACATCTTTGTCACAAGTGATATAAATTTGTCCATGCCATGACGTTGTGGTTTTTGTTGCTTCAGATATATCAATACATTCAGAGTAGATTCTATCGTGCTCCTGAAGTGCTTCTGGGGATTCCTTACGATATGGCAATAGATATGTGGAGTCTTGGTTGCATTCTCACTGAAATGCATACTGGAGAACCCCTTTTCTCCGGTGCCAATGAAGTGTGTTGATTGTTTTTACTCATTCATGGGGTGGGAACACTTGGCGTTTCTCAACCTTCTCGGATTTTGCTTATTTTAAATATTTTGTATGGATCTGCATTTCTGCAAAAAAGACAGGAACTTAGTGTCACTGTGAACTGTGTGTGTCACCACTATATACGTGCTTATTATGCAACAACTGTTTTATTTTTATCTCCATGGGATTTTGTATTTGACCAGTGCTGTTTGACACTGCTTGTGTTTTAGTTTGATCAAATGATGAAAATTTGTGAGGTATTAGGAACTCCTCCAAAGCACATTCTGGATCATGCCCCGAAATGTAGGAAATTTTTTGACAAACTCCCAGATGGAACCTACGTGTGTAGAAAACCGAAGGACGGAAAGCGCGTAAGTGTGGTCGCAGACGATATTTTTAGCTAATCTGAATGAATAAATAAAATATGCTACTGCCTCAGCTATATTCCTAGGATAAAATTGATTTTTAAATATTTTAACTTCGTAGTTGGGCATAAGTCTGCTTCCTAGTCATGCAACCAGCAGCCTAGCCTGACTGGCTTTTTGTCTACTCTTGGCTGGAGCGATTTCTTTGTAATGAAAGGAAGTTCACTATTCCACTAACTACTGTTTTGAAGTGAACTTTGAAACTGTATTAATCTTTTCCAGTGGCCGTTTTGAAAAAACCCTGGTTCCAGAATATGACGTGGTGTGTTTTAGTATTTTATTTGTTGATGTAATTGTACACAAACCTTTTTATTTTAGTATAAACCTCCAGGCTCAAGACGACTCCACGATATTTTAGGCGTCGATACAGGTGGTCCAGGCGCAAGAAGGTTAGGTGAACCTGGCCATACCGTGGCAGACTATCTAAAGTTTAAGGTAAGTTATACTAAAAGTGCTTTCGCTGAGGGCTCAAAGATATGCAGCGTTTGCCTTTACTTAAATATCAAATATTTTGTAGGGTTTTTGCTGCCTGGTGAGTGTGTTGCAAAAATGAGCCAAACATTGGGTTTTTTGGTGTATTTTGCATGGAGAAGCAAAAACGTTGTCAAAAATGGCTGGATTTAGGTCAAAACAGACATTGTTTGGGCACCCAACAAATCTGGGGGAAGCAAAAATCCTAGAGGGGCGATTTCGGGGGGGGGGGGGTAATTTCAGAAATTGGGCCAATTTCGGTGGGTGCGCCCCCCTCCCCTGTAAAAACGCCCTGAGTTTATTGCAGATTTCACTCTCACGTATCGTCCACTGTTCAGCTGAGGTATTGTTTCTAGACCATTGGTTTCAGATTTTACTCTTGTTTCAGGATTTAATTCTGCGTATGCTAGACTATGATGCCAAAACTAGGATTACCCCCTACTATGCCCTTCAGCATAATTTCTTCAAGAAGACAGCTGACGAAGGCACCAACACATCGCCGCCCAGTGGCGGTTCCCATCATCTGAATCATCCTGACGGCCCTATGGGAACCAGTAATCATCCCCTGGCCTACCCCCTTAGCCCTCACAATCTAGTCACTTCCTCCTCATCTACGGGGGCCGGCCTTGGCCCCAATGGTCCCAGTTTATCCTCCACAGCACTGTCTGTTTATCCCAATGAGGATCGAACTTCAGTCCATCAGTTGGGCGTGCTCAGTGCTGCCGGAGGTCCCTCCGTTGGTGGACATCACAGCAGTCATCGACGTGGCAGCAGTTCGGGCATGTCGTCCTCACAGGGTGCTCACCTGGGGAGAAGTAAGATTTATTATTAAGTTATTTTGAAAATTATTTCATATTTGGTAGCTATTGGAATTCCTGATAGCTTTGAATCGCTTTACCTAATCAATCTTTTATATGAGAAGTATATTACGTGTACGTATTCATATATAGTTTCTTATGTTCCGTGAACGCATTTTTTCATTAATTCCCGCTAATAACCCAAGTCATTGTCGTTCTGGCTGTTGGTCTCTCACTTTGTCTCTCTGGGTGTCATAACTTCTGTTTAGATGGTGCCGGAAATATGCCAGCGCAGACAAACCGGCCGCACGCCCCGCTATTTTTTGATCAACTGGGAGGATCCTCCAGTGGCGGTCATCAGCCGGACGGAGGCGGAGAACCTGGAGCCACTGGCGGGACGACTCCTGGTGGTTCTGGAATGGTGCTGCAGTCAGTGTTGGGCGGAAGTGGTTCTGGCGATTTACAGGCTGTCTCGCAGAGCCCTCTGGTTCAGTTCACGGCTAGTGTGGCCAAAGGAATACCCAGCAGTGTAGCCACAACAAGCGCAATCCTATCCTCTGGCCTAGGCAGTTCTCAGGGTCTAGGCCCACCTCCCATCGTCCCTGCTATTCCCTCTGTTGTCCTTTTGAGTGGGTCCGGGGGTCCGTCGAACTCCTCAAATCATGCCGAAATTGGAAATGTTAATTGCTCACGCCCTGTTGCCAATTTGATTGGCTTTTAGTGAGTAAAATATTATGTGCTGGTATTTAACATTTGTTGGGTTTAGTTATCTCATCCCATTTCGAATGAGACTCCTAAACTTAGCTTATCTGCCACTCCTCTTGACTTTTTCTTCTAAGTTAAGGGCAACTTTATGTTGCTAAACGTAAATATTTTGAAACGGGTTTAGGAGCATGGACCTGCTAAACGATAGGTGCTTTTATTGAAAAGATTATTTTATTCGGAACAAGTTCCCAATAGTGATCCCGAATTCCCGGTGGTAAATGGTAAACGGGATACCTGGGGCCAGTTTCATAAAAACTGTTCTCGAGTTCTCGAGTCTAGTAGCTAAACTACGCTGCAAGTTTTCGAGATCCGCAAGTCGCATTGAAAGTCACGCTGAAAAAGTTCTCGAGTTCTCGAGTCAAGTTCTCTGGTCGATTTCGACCAGAGAAAAATTCGCCAACTTGAGACCTACTCGAGAAATTTTTGAAAATTTAAATTTGTAAATATCTTCTTCCTGCTTCAATAACTTGCATAATTGACTGAATAAACCACCATAAAATTTTCCGTAGATACCTTTACATACGTATAATTTTTAATAGAGAAAAGGTTGTTACTGAAAACAGACTACTCGAGAACTTGAGAACTCGAGAACTCGAGACGGTTTTTTATGAAACTGGCCCCTGGAAACAGTTGGACTAACTCGGCGGTAACCAAAGTTCTCTACACCAGTTTCGAAGGTGAACTTTTGTGGAGATGTAGTCAGACTAGGCTGGCTCATGTTTACTGGCGGTGGAAGGGTGAAGCCCCCCCCCAAGCCCCCCCCCCACCCAACCCAGCATCTGTTCATAGATTGCCCAGCGCACGCAATCCCCCGGGCCAGGCATCTGGGAACCAACCCTACGTTGGCGGTCCTTACGGAGGCCCCCCTTGCAGTGGTGGATTTCCTGCGGGGAATAGGCCGCCTCTGAGGTGGTCTATATCATATTGGTCCGCCAGATGATCGAGGAAATAACAACAACAACAAGCATAGGTTAACGCGGGGGGGTCTGGGGGGGTCCAAGCCCCCCCCCCAAACCCGGACAAGGTACAAGCCCTATCGCCGTCGGGGACAAGGGGTAACGAAAAAATGGCCAAGGGGTAACCAAAAACAGCCGAAAAAATTAACATTTTAGAGTAAAATTTCAAAACATTTTCGGCTTCGCCGGAATTCTTAGCTAAAATGTTTAATTTTTCGGGAAAATTGGGAAAAATTTTGAAATTTTTTCCAAAAATAAAAGATTTTTTAAAATATTGACAAAAAACTGCTAATTTTAATAAAATTAGCGTTAATTTTTCCAAAACCTTTTACAAATTCTTTCTTGAGGTACAAGCCCCCCGCAAATTTTTGTTCAAAGTACAAGCCCCCTCAAAATTTTTTGGGGACAAGCCCCCCCCCCAGGATCCGACCCTATGTTAATGTATGACAACAAGCCCCCCCAAATTGTCTAAAATTAAGCCAGCTGGGAGCCCATAATAATCTCTATGAATTCTTTTTATTACAATCGGTCAGTAAATCTCCAACCGCCATATTTGCAAGATTTGTTGATTTATACAATTAAATCGATTATTAAACAACCTAGAAAATCACTGAGTTGATGGTAACGAGCGTCTGTGTACAGGCATTATTGCGCTGGTAATCTGTGTTTTTTTCGTCCGAACTTTTTGCGGTCCGTGGCGCAGTGCCCCAAAATTTTTTGCGTAATTTGGAAAAAAATTGCGCCACGCCTGTTTTCGCTCAGAAACCGATTTTTGCGTTATTTTATACTTTATTTAACGTTTTAAAGCATTTTAAATGCTTAATTTATCGTTTTGTCACGCCAGAGACGAGCCTTAGAAAATTTTACGCAATTCTTAGCGCGAAAGTGCGTGAAAAGAATATATATATGAAACATTTATCACCAGGAATTTGTTGAAAATTGGACTTCGGAACTGTGAGTGTGTTTTCGCAAGAAATTTGTCTTGACTTCTGAAAAACATTTTTCGCGATTTCACTACATACCTTGTTTTCGACATAAATAAGTATACGTATTTTGATTATTTAACATGACGTTTTGACGACATTAAAGAAAGATCAGAGACGGATACGCTAAAGAGAGAACGATAATACTTCCAGGGACCCACTGCCAGATCTGGAAATCTACACTGATGGCTCTGCGGAGGGCAGCCGCTTCAACGGCGGTGCCGGGGTCCACATCATCCACCATAGGACTGCCACAATCCGGAATATTTCTGAACCTGCTGGAAAAGTAACGTCCAGCTACAGAGCAGAACAGCTAGCCCTAGCCCGATCTCTGAAATGGATCCGTGATGCAGCCACGGCAGCGGACGAGAAAATAGTTATATATACCGACTCCAAATCACTCCTGTAGAAACTACGTGCTGGTCCTGCTTCTGCATCATCCGAAGCGGAACACAGCATATGGAAACTTCTTTGCGCCCAACTATCAGCAGTCCCAACCAGGTCAATAAAACTCATTTGGATCCCAGGCCACTCTGAAACAAGTGGAAATGAAACAGCTGACAGACTGGCAAAAATCGGTTCGAAATTGGCACAAGATGGGGTGCCGATTGATCTATCAACGGCGAAAAATATCCTTCGAAGCCACGTCTGGGAAGAGTGGAGGTCCTCCCTAAACTCGGACAGACTTGACGAAATACACCCTCCTCCTGCCCCATCATCAGAACAACGCCTGAGTAGAGAAGAAAGGTCCACCCTGTCACAACTAAGGACTGGCGGGTTCAGTCCTCTGTTGAGCTGGTATAGGCACAGAATTGGCATGGCCTCCTCCCCTGACTGTCAACACTGCCCCGGCGAGGTTGACGATCTGCGCCATGCCATCCTCCAATGCCAACGTGGGGATGCCGCTCGACTGCGACTCCTGGGAAATAGGCCCTCCCTGGACGTACTTTGGTCCTCCCCGATGCAGGTTATTGCCTTCCTAAGGGAATGCGGGCGGCTCCCGCCGGCCCGGGTCAATTGAGAAATCAACGACTGGAAGCAATCATCAATCATTCAATCAAAGAACGATAATGTTAATGCTGGGAACGAAATAAGAACAATTACGTAGATGCGCCGAAGGCGCAAAAATTTTTCAAAAATGTCATTTGTAGTTCATAACTTTTCAAGAAATTAATAAATACGTAGTTGATTCAGAAACCGTCCATTTTTCAAGAATTTTCAAGTGTTCCAAGAAAATTGTGCGGCCACGTGCGAGGAAGTTTCGTAGAGCTGAACAGATTACATCTTACATCGACAATTTTCATTTTTTAATCAACGTATATATATACGGTTCATGCACTTGATGTGTTGTATAAAATGCTTTGATTCCCCAAACAATTTTGCAAAGGCACTTTTGAATTAGTGGAAAACAAAACATAGCTGATACAATACAACGCTTTAGCATCAACAACGAACAACCACAAAGTTTTGGAGTAATCTCAAATAAGCAAATGTACACACAAGGCGAGGTGGGGGTCTGGGGGCGGCAGCCCCCAGCAAAAATTAGGAGAATTTTAAAATTTTTGACTCCAAATCGCATTTTTTAAGCATATTTTGGCTCAAAAATTTTTGCGTACTGTGACGCAACGGCCCAAAATGTTTTGCGTATTTCACAAAAAAATTGCGTAATTTCGCAGTTTGTGGCGCAAAGAAACCCCAGGCTGGTATGGTCCAGATTGTATATTTGCATACTTTCAACTTTCAGTTTCGAAGCTGGTGTAACTATAGTTCGTAATATTTGCTAAGTAATGGCTTTTTCCCATCCCCTGCTCCATTGTTTCGTAATTGTTTGTAGGAGCGCGTACATATGATTATACTGTTACTTCTTTACCTTTATTACCGTTACCTTGTATGTTACCTGTTTTTTAATTTTGTGTTTAGTGATGACAGAGGAGGCCAGCGCCGTCCTCCCGCTTATGCCAGCTTTGGCGGGGACGGTGTGTCGTCTGGATTCAGTGGGGTTGTTGGCAGCGGTCCTTTCCGCAGCACAGCTGGCCAGGATCTGATCCTTGGCGACGGCTCCTCCTGGAGTGCTCCGCATCGGACCGCCGCCTCTGCCAATCAGCAGCCCCACCAAAATAGTAGTCTGGATCCTGCTGATGGTCCCCCTCATAGCAATAGTGGTGGAATGCGACTGTTTCACAGTCAGGCGATGCCACCGCCTTCTCAATCTACAGCCGCCAGTAGTGGTATTGTTGGAAGTCCCAATCTCCAGGTCATATCACAGACTCCAAGACAGCAACAACAGTCGCGTCACGGCTCAGCCGCTGCTCTGCCGTCCGGTTCCGACGCTGTCGCCAGGAAGATAACGGGGGGCGGCGGTGGTAGTCATGCTGCTGGAGAATTGGGCGATCATAGGAAGGAGCTGCAACAGGCTAATCGATCAAACTACGGCTTTTATGACAGTGTTGTAAGCACGGCCTCGTCCCCGCCTCGACAGCAGCCGCCCTTTGGACAGGCGGGTGGCTACTCCTCGTCTAGTGGTGGTGGTTTAACCTTTTCCGATAGTGCTGTCGGAGGTAGCAGTGGAGCTAATGTGGGCGGAGTTGAGCGAGCGGTCCCGGTCAGTGTACTGCTACCTGAGAACAGTCCCTTTGAGCCGTCTGTCTCTTCGACCAATTTGAACAATGCCAGTAGTAGTAATATATAGCAGCATAGTAGGCTGTCTAACCTGGTAGTAGCGACGAGTGAACGATAATTGCCTAATCGACTCGTGGTTTTTGTTTCTTGTAGACGGAAACACGTTTTTCCAGTCTACAGGTGTCTACTCCTTCCCTTCTGTCTATTCCCTACTTCTCTCGTACCCCTTGTCCTATTTCGCCCATTCTTTGATTATTTTGTGTTTACGCTGTTATGCGGGATTTGTGCGAAAACTTGCGTATAGCTCTATAGAACTGTGGCCATTTGTTTTCGGACAAAGAGATTGCAATGAAATGAGTGTATGGGTTTGCTCCTGCTAAATTCTTGGTGAAATCCTGTTCCCGTTTGCTTATCCTCTGGCACTTACCTTTGGGAGTTGGTGAGTTAGTGTCTCACCATCTCACAACCTTTGTTGCTAAAATCTGCATTGGGTTTGAAATGATGAAATTGGAAGTTGACTCCTGAATCTGAATACATTATCACGGGGAAAACCAAATTAGAAACTCCTAATCAGTTCGTTTCCCTTACCCTGTCCCCGGTATTCTTTTGCGTTATCCTGAGATCATCTTCCTGACCTCCCTGCAACCTTTGCATCAGCCAGAGTACACCTGCTGAAGTGCAACCGGTTTTTATTACTGATCCATTTTACCGGCCAGTTTGATTGAAAACCTGAACCGCCCTGTACTTGTTCTGCTGAGCTTGAAGTGGTGTTGAAGTTAGCGCTTGGCTGTTTTGGCTGGTTTTTTTGGCTTTGGTGATTGCTTTGCAGTGCCTTAATATTTAGTTAGCGTTCGTTTCGTTTTATCTGTATAACTCCTGTAACTATCCGCTGTTTCTGTATATATTATGTATGCCACACAGTCGTGCGCCGACCATTGGATATTTTGGTCTCGCTCCCCCTCCGCCAAATCTGTGAAGTCGTTGCACTTCCGTTGTTTCCTGATTATCTAGTGATTGGACACAATACTGTAACATCAATACTTAGTATACCTACTATTTGATGATGGAAAGATATCTCTCTGTACGTATACATTCTTCTAGAGTTTGAGTTATTGGATAATGTGTTAAAGGCGGCGACTGAACCAGTCCATAGCTGGTGTAGGTTGATGAATTCCTATGGAGGTAATTCTTTATGTATTCCAGCTGTGACGAAAAATTCCATTTTGGCAGAGGATATTGCATTGTGCCCCCTGTGGACCAACTCCCACAAAAAATTCCTTTGTCTATGTATTTGATAGACTAATTTGAATGTAGACCTGCCTGAGATAGCCTTCTATGGCTGTGCTCTTTGGTAAAAGGCTATCTTCGGGAGCGACTTTCCTGGCATTTCTGGACCTTTGTGCGTCGACCGATAGAGTATTATTTGCTGTCGTCCAGTCCTTCTGCAAGAAACCGTCTGATGCATTAAGGGAAGAAATCATCTTGGTTTCCTATTTGACTCACGAACAATCATTTTTAATTATTAAAGAAGCTATGACTGTTTATGCAACGCACGGTGTAGATACTATATACTGTTATAATCTACTACGCAGTGTTGGGCGCGGGCCGCGGGTACCTGCGGGGCGGGGCGGGGCGGGCCAAAAATTAGTACCCGCAGTGGCCCGCGCGGGCCGATGCGGGCCGATTTTTTGTGAGACAAGGTAAGAAAGTTTGAATTTTTGACGGATTCTAGCATTATAATGGAACTTTTCCTCATTGAAATATATTTTGTCTTCCTTTCCCCACTTCTCTTTTCCTTACAATTTTGAATATTACTCATTTAGCATTTTCTGCAGCTAATAAGCGGCGCTTGGTCTTGGTGGACTCCATTTGTTCAAATTGAAAACAAATGTTTACGATCTTTGTCTGCTCTTGCCACCTTAGTCCGTGTTACCCTATTTTTAATAGTTATCAATTTATCAGCGTTGGTTGGTTGATCGTCCCTTTAGAGCGACGTTTTCAAACGAAGTAGTTATCTCAAAGTTCAGAATTGGAAAGAGATCGAACTTTGCTTACAAGGAAACATTTTACTGGCGACATAAAACAAGCAAGGGTATTTTCTAGCTATTCAGACAGACCAGTTAAATTACAGACTGACAGTCTTTAAACACCGATTTCTCCTTTGACTTGACCATTGAGAATTTTGTGTGTTCATAACACGTAAACATAGCAAATTTTAGATTTTTAAATTTGCTTAATTTCTGCGCTTTAAGCATACTATCACATAGAAAACGTTTTATTGGGTTTAAAGACAACCCGGACCCATCTTAGTCAACAATTGGCCATTTGACGAAATTGAAACTTTGGTTGAATTTTACTTGATTTCGGTCACCTGGACAACACATAGAAAGATAAAATTTATACCGATAAAATACAAAGGTAAAATTTATACCGAATTGACCAGGAGGCTCTAATGAGCTAAGAATTGCATGTATTTTCCTTCTGCTGCTACAAAAAATTTATCTTGAAATTTGGGTCTTTTCTCGCACATGAAGTTTTCCCCACCGAGTCTAGATCATCCCCAGGTCGCACCACAGGCAGGCACTACAGTCAAATCGCACATGCCACCGCAAAGTTTAAGACATATCCTCTGCGTAAGTGTAACTGTAATTCGTTTTGGGCAATGTTTTCCAGTAGTATAGGATTTCACTCCAAAATTCACCGAAATTTTCAAAGTTGCAAAAAATAGCTGAGGAGCAGCGGGGGGCTACAATAATACAGTTGCTAGGCCAAAATACTTACGTTAGAAGTCAATAAAAATTTGAAAAACGCACGACTGCAACTATATGAATGCTATTGAAAACAACAATCGCGCTTACATGGCAGTTTCTATGGAAAAAAAGTCGAATAATCAATGAAAGTAGCAATTATTTAATGCTATGAGGCTTGCATAACCTAAATTTAGTTGCATTTTATTGAAGCGGGCCGCGGGCCGGCCCTGTGCGGGCCAAAAATCTGAGCGCGGGCTGCGGGGCGGGTGCGGGCCGCAAATTTCGGCCCGCGTCCAACACTGCTACTACGTATATATGTGTATCACTCACTACCCTATCTATTCAGTGCGTATTGGTGTTTTGTTTGCTGTGGATATCTATTTTTGTTTTGATGTCATTAACTGTACGTGCATATGTAATTCATGTTAAGTTTGATGTGCATTGGTCTGTGTATTTCTAGTGGGATTTTTTGCTTTGTATGTCTGTCTTCTGCGAAAATGTGCTGAACGATCTTACTTGGTACGGTCAAGTTTTTGTGTCCACCTTGTTCTTGAAAGCAAGTGACATAAGCTTTATCATTGCGGAATTGTATTATATATATATATATATATATATGTAGTACCTAAATTCACTGAAATTTGGAAGATCACCTGCGTACAGTGGAAAATGCACATATCATCGGCGCATTCGGAGGATTTATAATCTGTAGCTAAGGTAACACCTACAAATAATAGTGAAAGTGATATTTAGTTTATGTGGTTGGCCAGTTTGTATTGTTCTGATTTTACTTGTGCATTATTTCTCCTGTGAGTTCATTGAATTCATGCTAATAATTAACAACCATTAGCGATTTCCTTTTTCACATGTACCCTGTTAAAGTTAATGACAGTAACTGAAAGGCACCGGTTACCAAGTAACGTTTACTGAGTTGTTCATATATTTACTTAATGGTTAAGTTAGCCTGCTGCATTTTGGTTGCGAATATAGTGGCTGTGTTTTAGTTGAGAAATAAACTTAGTTTATATATACAACAAAGTAAGTATTGATAAATCTTTCATCTCCTCCCTGACGTTTATTATTTTTAAGCCTTTTGTCGGATAGAACAAGATTTCTTAGTTTGTGAAGGAGGTTTACATCTTTTTAAAATTTTATCCCACTTTACACACTACTTTGTGTTTTGTACATGCTCGATTTGTCCTACGACCCGGTTTTGACCCGTCATTTTTAGTTTTAAAAACTTGGTGTAAAGGCATTTTTATTTAGAATTTACCTGTTTTTGACCATAATTATTCTACAAGAAAGAACAACAAGTCTTTCCTCTTTTTGTAAGACTGTTATTTCTGGACACATTAAATGTATACTTTATATCAATTTCAGCATCTCTCCTTGTCAGCCCAAAACCCTCAGCTAATGAATACACTAAGCACTGATCCGATTTAATTTTAAGCACCAATCTGATGTTAGAAACTTTTTCTGAACTTACTATATACTTTAAACAAAACAGAAAGTAAATGGCCCAGCTTTACGCTTCAGTCTACAGCAATGCTTTTTAAAACCAAATAGCACTCACCCCACCCATTGCATGTGTTAACTCTCTCTCTACTGTCAGTGAGAAGTTAATCATCTCAAACACGTTCCCTTAATCAGTCTCCTTGTTTATGAAATTAATTGTCACGGCGCTAATTAGTCATCCCTTCTTCCTTTTTAATTTTTGGGAATCTGAATTCTGAAATTTCAAAATTACTGGGACACCTACCGGGTGTTTTTTAAAAGAGGTATCGGGTCAGGAAATATTGACCCCTGTTCTTCTCTGATAAGTAATTTTTGCTCTTTTATCTGTTGTGATTGGCTTAACACTGGCTGCTATAGCAATCAAATTCTTTAATTTTCTGTTCAAAAAATGCTGTTTTATTTAATGGTTTAAATTCTAGCTAGAGGTGCTATGCTTTCAGATAGATTTCGTCTATTAAGTTCTGCGCTCTCTGATTGAATTCTTCTGCGGCAGCGCTATCTTATTCTGATATTGTGATTGAACTATAAATTTAGTTGGAGACTTTATTCTTCGTCATTATTGTTTAGCGTTGTCTTTGCTCAAAACTTTCTTTCATAGATTGGTTTTATCGATTTTTGTTTCTTTGTACTAGTTGTCCGTTCTCTGGTTCTAGCAAAATTACTTGCTCCAGTTTCGCTGTTTCTAGTTAACGTCTTATAAATTTCAAAACGTTTGAAAGGCTTACGCAGCAAATTCCTTCTTGGGGATGTCAGTTTTCTTGGGAATGCAGTCAGTCTTGCAGAGTGTGCAAGTATACTACGTAAAGAATGCGTCAAATAGGCGTTGTCTAGTTCAGTGTTTGAAATGACGTTGACAGATTTAAATCATTCATGATAAAAAGACAAAAAATTGTATTGGATTTAATATTTACTTGTATTGTGTGTTGAATCTCAAATGTTTAGGTATGTGCACCGCACCTGATTTATATTGTACATATTAAAGTAACGTATATTTGATAAAAAGGAGCTGTGGCTTTCATGTACATATAGTAAATGACTGTTAGAGCAATATCTACGGAATATATATATATTGTTTTTAAAAATATTAATATTAATATTAATATTAATATTAATAAAATATTAATAAAATATTAATATTAAAAATAGTGTTTTTAAAAAAATATATATATATATGTATATATATATATATATATATACACACACTAAAGTCTGACCAAAACTTCTTGTAACCGAATTGTGAGCGCTTGTCCTGAGTTAACCTTTGAAGTTAGTCTATATAAAGTATATATTTTTAGAAACCTCCGGAGGAGGAGAATCCGGTAAAACCACTATATATCCGGTCTATCGCCGGTTACCGGATGTCAAATCGATAAAAACATTTCAGATTTGGAAAGAGAATGCTAATTAATTCTTACTCTAGCATGTTGGTCCTTGGCCCAAGACATCTCCGAAAATCCGGTCACATCCGGTCCATGTCCGGTAACCGGATGTCTAGGTCACAAAAACTATACAGCAAGATGGGTAGGTCGTACAGTTTCGCTGATTGAATTTTTGGATTCAGCGGTCGAAATTAGTCTATATACGAAGTTTTGTGCAATTCGGACCAAATTTGCGTGATTTATGGTCGTATCCGGTGCAAAAAACCGGAATAATCTTCCGGTCTGGTGCTCGGAATCGCGGATAAAAATGTTAGTTTTTGGCACAATGAATGTTTGGAAGGCTACTTTCATTTTACCGGTTTTAGAGTAATCGAATATCCGGTCGATTTTCGGTTCTGAGCTTTGAAATTTGAAATTTCATGGGCTATTATTTCAGTATCCGGTTGGTCCGGGTGTCAAATTATTTCATTAAAATGATATTTGGTCTATCCCTAACAAGTATCAACCTCAAATTACTTCATATCTGCTGTAAGTTTTGAATGATAGCGTTTTAAAAACGTGCTGATTTTGCTTGTTTTGTCTAATTGTTAAACCGGAAATAAGATTTGATCCCATACGCTTAGCTTTATCGCACGCAATATAACTTATTTTTGAACCATTTTTAAAAGCTATCATTCAAAAATTACAGCAGATATGAATTAATTTGAGGTTGTTACTTGTTACTGATAGACCAAATATCATTTTAATGAAATAATTTGACTTCCGGACCAACCGGATACTGAAATAATAGCCCATGAATTTTCAAATTTCAAAGCTCAGAACCGGAAATTGACCGGATATTCGATTACTTTGACACCGGTAAAATGAAAGTAGCCTCCCAAACATTCATTGTGTCAAAAACTAACATTTTTATCCGCGATTCCGAGCACCAGACCGGAAAAACCAGTTTTTTTCGCAGCGGATAAGACCATAAATCATGCAATTTTGGTCCGAATTGGACAAAACTTCGTATGTAGACTAATTTCGACCCGCTGAATCCAAAAATTCAATCAGCGAAACTGTACCACCTACCCATCATGCTGTACAGTTTTTGTGACCTAGACATCCGGTTACCGGACATGGACCGGATGTGACCGTATTTTCGGATATGTCTTGGGCCAAGGACCAACGTGCTAGAGTAAGAATTAATTAGCCTTCTGTTTCCGAATCTGAAATGTATTAATCGTTTTGGCATCCGGTAACCGGATATATGTAGACCGGATATGATGGTTTTACCTTATTCTTCTCCTCCTGAGGTTTCTAAAAATATATGCTTTATATAGACTAACTCTAAAGGTTAACTCAGGACAAGCGCTCACAGTCGGTTCCAAGAATTTTTGGTCAGACTTTAGTTTACATTATATACATTACATTACATTACATTACAAGATTTCTTAAATGACAACGCATTCCACAGGGCCAGTAGCGTAATCTTGAGACCTGGTGCTCGAACCGGCCGACGGCCAAAGTTCACGGGCCGGGCCGGGCCAAGCCAAGGGCCGAGTTTCCGACCAGCTCCCATTATTTTTGCGACATTTTACTAAAGAATAATAAATCAAATTTTTAGTTTGAAACATTTTCGTGCTTCTTGATCATGTTTCTTACACATTAACATTGCTTTTCAGGAATTAGTTTCAGCATTATAATTTCATAAATGTTACTGAGTATTCCATTTAAATTAAATTGTCGATTAAATTGTTACACAATGCTGGATATCTTTCAAATTTTTAACGTTTTTATCTCTTTACATATACATATGTAATAAATAAGTATGTTTATGCTCATTTTTTGATTCGTGAAAGGTACTCAAAGAATTATCATTTCAGATGTTGTCCAGCACCAGCACAACCCTGTGGTTCGAAATATTCGGATCGAGCACTTAAAACTGTTAGAATTCAGAAAAAGCTATTTACACTGTTAATTGCAGAAGGTTTGGTCTCAAAATAAAATTAATGTCAAATTTCTAAAATTGTTGACGCAATTTTGGCGATTACAACATAAAAGCTTTAAACTGAATTTCAACAATAATTTGAAATTTTTCACTTTCTGAAAAAATGAACAATTTCGCGGGCCAGGCCGGGCGGGCCGAAATATTTGACTGACGAAATATTTTGCGGGCCGAAACCTTTCACGGGCCGGGCCGGGTGTTCCGAGAACAATTTTTCACGGGCCAGGCCTATTCGGGCCCCAAAAATTCGGCCCGTGCAGGTCTCTAATATAAAGGCTGTTTCTTTCAGGCTGGTTTTTCTTCTGAAACCTCTGAGTTTTTTCAAGATGGAATATTTTGATCCTGCCAGCCAAAAAACGTAATATAGCTTTCAATTTTTTCCGAACCATGATGAAATTTTTTATTTTTCTAGCAAGCTGTTTTCAAACACTGTTCATCACATCACACGATGATCACATCACACGATGTGGATCCTGTGATGTGATGAACAGTGTTTGAAGACGGCTAGAAATAAACTAAAAACAAAATTTCATCATGGTTCGGAAAAAATTGAAAGCTATAAGATATTTTGGCTGAAAGGATCAAAATAATATTTGGGCAAAAAACCGGAAAAATCCGGTTATCCGGCGGCAGTTGGCCGCCGGTGCACCCCCCCCCCAGGACCTCCCCTCCTGCACATGTCTGCCTATCTGCTGGTGACCCGAATCGATCCGATCCGATCCAGCCCCGGATCGGACCGATCCGACCTGAAATTTAATTTTCGCTTGTCGACCATTAATTTTGGTTCTAGCTTCTTGTTGGCACAAAGTGACATGCAAACTACTGAAGATCTTCGGTTTCATGTTGTGAAACTACATTCGGAGGCTGTTATCAAATATTCGATGGAAATTCAGCCTTATGCACAAGATATTTCGTACTTTAAAACACAGGGTCTTTTCCATAATATCCCCCAGTGCTGACTTGACCAATCCAGATAAATTTTGTATTGCTACAAATGTTTTCGACGACGTTGACTTAAAACATCACAATTTCTATGATTTCTCTAAACTGAATTTTTCGATTCGCAACGAGGATTACTAAGGAGATTTATCCGAGATTTTGCTGAAAAGCTATATTTATATAGGGCTTTCCGAGTCTCAGAACACGAATCCAAAGCTGTTATGTGATTCAGCATTTCGTTAATACGATTACAACTTTAACCTTTACCACGAGCGTAGCCAGAAGAAATTTTCAGGGCATTCTTTGAAATTAGATAGGTCTGTAATGTAGGTACTCACTTCTCGTCCGCTAGCTGCTGAGCCGTGAACTGTCACGAGGTATCTCCACATAGACAACCAAGGCCGATGACTCCAACCGCGTCGAGGTTATCCCATTGGATGCAGGAAGCTTTAAACCAGAGAGTCACCCCCTCACTTTTACGTGCCGGCAAGCTGGACAAACCACTGAAGTCAGTACAGAGGGCTAAACATTTACACACTTACATAGTGAAGTATACCGGTGTGGTCACCCCACTGAGGCGGTACTGACTGCCCTGATCGACCTCCATCCGTCCTTACTAATCTTCGATGTGTCAGCAGATAGCTGGTAAGCATACCTGAAGTTAAGTGATTTAGTTGTCTTGTCAGCAAGGCTTGGCATCAGTTGGATTTTTGTTTTCCGTTGCCATACCAGAAAGTGTGACACGTGAACCATAGCTTAAGCATAGGTTTGCGTAGCCTCGTCGATAACCACATCCCTGGATCCATTACTTGATGGTTTCTAATTGGGCTCGCCACGCCCACAACCCTCCTCCTTTCTTAACCGGGCTTGGAACTGGCTTCGGCGGAGCTCCTTTGAAATTAAAAAGTATATAGGTACTTAAGTTCCAGCATCCAAGTGATGCAGAAGTTGGTCAAAGTACACCAAGTTGGGTATTTGGTACTCATATTGGGGTGAGAAACACGTATTATGATGCACTTATTTCGTACCGAAGGTTCGAAAAGTTTTTGAAAAATTGGCGTTTTACACATGGCACGGAAAACATCCTGGGAGTCCGCAATTAATGGATTTTGAATTTTCAGTTTTCTGCAGTTCGTGTTGTCACGGTGCAGTTTTCCCCCGGTGCAGAACTTCTCCCGGACAAATTTTGCACCAATTATTAAAAAATAAAAAATTTATTTTATACTACAATTTTTGCTCAAAATGTTAATACAAATATGTTAATTCATCAACTCATTCGTTTTTAAGTACTGTTACTTTGCTATATATAAGAGGACTTTGAAAAATCAAATAGCTTCAATCTTAAGTGACCAAAATTTAGTAAAAAAACTTCCAAACACAAACGGTTCAGTTTTCTAAAAAATATCCATCTTTCACAGAAAGGTGCTATGACAGGACAAAAAATGGGACAGGGCGCAGGCCATTTTTAGGTAGATCTGTGATTTTCAAGTTTGCGGTTAAAGTTTTAGTTAGGTATAAATATGACTACAGGAGCTCCTTGTAGAAAATCCCACCTGTCTTTCCTTTCCTGTAAAGCTAAGCTGAACTTATGGTTTCTACGGAGGAAAGAATTCGAGTTGTATATAGTTGAATTCGGAAATTTATTTCAAAATACATTTGAACTCTTCAAGGCACAGTTTGTTGCAAAATTGTAAGCAAAAATTAAAGTTATCAGAAATTAGCAGTATTTAGTTACTTTGGTCTTGGTGCTAATATCCAGTGTTGTTACGTTAGAGAAAAATCCGGGTCGGGCCGTTCTTAGTTATCTGGGCCGGGACCCGGGCCAGGCCAGGTCGCGCAGCCCGACGCCCGAGCCCGAAACAGGCCCGAGACCGGCCCGGATGTCGGGCCCGAAACCGGCCCGAATGTTCAAAATTGGTGAAAATGATTTTTAAAGTGTTGTTGCAGTTTTCAGCAGATAATAAACATGAATGATGATAGGAAATAAATGTAAAAATAACATATTAACCAAAAACCATAAATTGGCTTAGAAGCAATCTTAATCTTAAACTAGCAATACGTAACTGAACGAAGTACA
>JASAND010030142.1:0-43091 GCA_030248195.1 Trissonchulus latispiculum | reverse complement strand
TACGTATTGTACTGGAAGTTTGTCTAGCTTGGGTAAGTTTTGCTATTGTCTTGGAAACGCTTTTTTGGTCTCCCTTGGCAGTCCATTAAACTAGTCATGTGCGCTTAAAAGTAAAGGGACTAAGAAAATGTTGAATCGGAAATTAGATATAAGATTTGCTGTTTTACATGTATTTTGTCAATTCAATGACAGTGTTTACAAGTTGTGATATTGGCAGTCAGTCTTGCAGAAAAACTGATCCGAAAAACCAAGCATGATGCGGCAAGTTTTGGAATTATTGTCCAGTTTGAGGTCAAGTGACTCCGGATTAATCCATTTATTTCCTGTTCCGTTTATTATAGCTGACAATTTGCTACATTACCATAATGGTAAAGGGTTGTTCGATGTCTTTGATGTCATTTGTAAAGAGGCCAGCACCGCTAAGCTGCGGGGCGATCGGCTCAGAAAGATGTTTCGACTACCCCTGGAAACATCAAAATTGGTTTATCTGTTTTTATGGAGAGCCAGACACCCGAAATCAGTAAGTTCCTTTATGGTCCCGATGATAATTTTTGCATGATCTCTTTCTCTCAGCTTTAAACTAATAATATTATATTAACTAACTAATATTTTGACAAATCTGGCTGAATTCAAAAATTTCAAAAAGTTACCTATTGATTAAATTGGAACCTATCGCTCCCATATCTGTGTATGTAATTGGCTTTTCTGAACCTAATGTCTCGGATCTCTTGTACTTCGTGCTTTCCTAAATATTCTGAATCGTAGGTATGCTCTCTAGAAATTTGCTTAAAAGGCGTGAGACATCTCGTTAAATATGCTTTTACTCTTGTTCGGGTTATGATTCCGTATACGCACACCTGTGTCTAAAATTCGCAAAACTTAAACAATTGAACTCAAATGTTGGTATGTTTTCCACAACCCCCCCCCCTCAATACGAACTGGTTGGATTGGGGGGGTTATTGGGTGATCCGTATGCGTTCATGTTTTGGGAAGGTGAAAGGTTACTGTTTTAAAAACAGGAACCTGAGGCTCAGTGTTTTCAAAAAATTAAAATTTTTTAAAATTTAAAATTCTTAAAATTTCAAAAATTTTGAATCTTTTTAAAAATTTTCCGATAGAGTCGATGAAGCTGGGCATCTATTCTTCTTGCAGCAACATCTGAAAATGCTTCATGCGATCTTTACAGCGGCTCTAAAAGTAAAGATCAAAGGAAAACGCCGCTTGTGTACAACAGTAATCATATGTCTATTGTTGGCGACATTTTACTTTGATCTTTACAGTCAGAGCCACAGTAGAGATCACAGGAAGCATTTTCAGTTGTTGCTGCAAGAAGCAAAAATGATCAGCATCATCGATTCTATTGGAACATTTTACAAAAAATCAAAAATTTTATAAATTTTAAAATTTTTGAAATTTTTGAAATTGATGAGCCTCAGGTATCACGTTCCCAAAATATCAACGCATTTGATCACCAAAAAACCCTCAATCCAGCCAGTTCGTACCGAGGGCGGGGATTGGAGAAAAGATACAAATTTTGTATGAGTATATATATAGATATATATATATATCTATATATATATATATAGATATATAGATATATTTCAGCACATTTCTGATCGATCTGAACTAAAAAATTAAAACTTCAGAAAATTTTATTTTTTAAGTTTTGTAAGGGGGGACCAGGGGGTCCAAAAATTGTCCCCGATTTTGCTGAAAAGCTGTGTTCGGTGGCTGCTTTCTGGGTCACTGAGCACGAATTTGAAACCTATTTTTAAATGTAAATTTTAAAAAGCTTTTCGTTAGCTCTTTTTAGAAGCTAAAGTTGTAAGCTTAGCATGTAAATTTATAGCGAGCTAACGAAAAGCTTAATTAAAAACAGTTTTCAAATTCGTGTTCAGCGACCCAGAAAGCAGCCCCCAAATACAGCGGTTCAGCAATCGGGGATAAAAACTTCGTGTACCCCTTGTTCCCCCCTCACAAAGCTTAAAAATAAAATATTTTAAAGTTTAAGTTTTTTAGTACAAATCGATCAGAAATGTGTTGAAATATACTCATACAAAATTTGAGCCCAATTGGTTAAGTTTTCCGAATTTTGGTCACAAATTAACATCGGAAATCGCTTCGTGCTTCTAAACAGAGGCTCTAACTGTATAAAAATTAAAGGAAAATACTAACCATAATAGATGGCAGCATTTATCAATGACATTTCATTTTTCACTTCGTTTTTTACACGAGCCGCTGTACAATTAGCTGGACACGTTTTCAGGTGTGGGTGCTGGAATAAAAAGTGCTCGGCATCATCGGTTTTGCCAGAACAAATTAAGAAAATTGAGAACTTTGCGAAGTATTCTAATTTTTCTAATGTTTAAAAATTAGGAATGCATTCATCTTTTTGGGATCACTGAGCCTCAGGTAACATCTTACAAAAATCTGACTTCATTGGGATTAGCTAACCACAGTATTAACTTGCTGGGTTCGAGTGTTATTATCGAAAAGATTGCTGTTTTCAGGATATCAAGTCATACCTGTTTGCTGGCAAGACAGTGCCGTCGCAGAGAATTGAACAGACACAGCCTGGCCATTCTAAAGGTACTAAGATGTCTCATCGTCTTATTTCGAAAGTATATATTCCAAGCGACTGATGTTAATGTATCGTAAATTTCGTTTCTATCACAGTAAAGATTTTTGATCACTCATCAAATGTATAAATATCAGTGTATAATTTGCTGCAAGAGGAAACCAATATGTCGATGTGCGTATAACTATTTGTAGCCGCATCGGAGTTGCAGCTTCACGGGGCACTCTTATTACTTTTAGCTTTTGAAACACAGGTTGTCCATGAAGGCTTCGTCTAGCGTGGATGCAATGAAAGTGTTTAGCACTTCTAGGTTCTTGAATGCCTTCCTTCTCTTACCACGAGGGAGACGCTGAGGCACAGAATCCGCTGTAAAACTAAGGCGGACTTGGGGATAGACAGAGTGAACAGTGGAGTCTTTAACGCTTGTATTATGTTTAGGCCATGTTCCAAACAGCAATGGTTCGGATGCCACGAATTCGCATCATCAACCTGCGAATGGAGGTGCCGCTTTGCCTCCACCAAAGCCAAATCAGGAGGATGCCAGTGTTACTCGCTCTGAGCTTGTTAACACTTCTTCCATTACTGATCCTAGAAATGAAGCAGAATCAAGCCCAGGTACAGCAAAATTTCGGCATAGTAAGATTTCTATTTTAAACAACATTGATTTATTACATTTATATTTTGCATGTTTAGCCATTGTATGTGCAGAGACACTTGGGTGCATCCAGGGAATGGGTTTTGAGGGTACCGACCCCTCCCTGTTTGTCCGACTACCCGGCAATTTTTCGGGAAAAAACAGCTGACCCCTTCAGTGCATTAGACTTTGAAATATAGAAATCTTTTGGGGCTCTTTTCTATCTCGAATTTATAAAAAATTATGGGCGCTTTTTTCAATTTTTCAATTTTTGTGCATTTTCTGCATACGGTGTCTTCGTATTTTAAACTTTAGAATTTTTAGCACCTGCCGACTTTTTTAGTTTCAATTAAGTTTTTCACGTTTTGGCATCGCTTTTCTGCGTATCTTAAATTTTTTAAAATTTTGCGCCTGCAGAGCTTTTCCATCTCAGTTTTTAGATTTTCTTGCGCCAGCGCAGCGCATCTGTCTATTTATCTCAAACGCTTGTAATATGTTTAGGCCATGCTCCAATTAGCAGTGGTTCGGACGCCACGAATTCGCATCGTCAACCTGCGAATGGAGGTGCCGCTGCGCCTCCACCGAAGCCAAATCAGGAGGATGCCCGTGTTACTCGCTCTGAGCTTGTTAACACTTCTTCCATTCCTGATCCTAGAAATGAAACAGAATCAAGCTCAGGTACAGCAAAATTTCTGCATAGTAAGATTTCTATTTTAAACGACATTGATTTATTACATTTATATTTTGCATGTTTATCTGCCTAGAAGTGTTTTAGGCATTGCATGTACAGAGACACGTGGGTGCATCCAGTGAATGGGTATTGAGGGTACCGACCCCTCCCTGTTTGTCTGACTCTCCGCCAATTTTTTGGAAACAAAACAAAAATTGAGCCCTTTCAATGCATTAGACTTTGAAATATAAAAATCTTTTGGGGCTCTTTTCTATCTCGAATTTATAAATTATGGGCGCTTTTTTCAATTTTTCAATTTTTATGCATTTTCTGCATACGGTGTCTTCGTATTTCAAACTTTAGAATTTTTAGCACCTGCCGACTTTTTTAGTTTCAATTAAGTTTTTCACGTTTTGGCGTCGCTTTTCTGCGTATCTTAAATTTTTTAAAATTTTGCGCCTGCAGAGCTTCTCCATCTCAGTTTTTAGATTTTCTTGCGCCAGCGCAGCGCATCTGTCTATCTCAAACGCTTGTAATATGTTTAGGCCATGCTCCAAATAGCAGTGGTTCGGACGCCACGAATTCGCATCGTCAACCTGCGAATGGAGGTGCCGCTGCGCCTCCACCGAAGCCAAATCAGGAGGATGCCCGTGTTACTAGCTCTGAGCTTGTTAACACTTCTTCCATTCCTGATCTTAGAAATGAAACAGAATCAAGCTCAGGTACAGCAAAATTTCTGCATAGTAAGATTTCCATTTTAAACAACATTGATTTATTACATTTATATTTTGCATGTTTAGCCATTGTATGTGCAGAGACACGTGGGTGCATCCAGTGAATGGGTTTTGAGGGTACCGAGCCCTTTCAGTGCATTAGACTTTGAAATATAGAAAACAGTTGGGGCTCTTTTCTATCTCGAATTTATAAAAAATGATGGACGCTTTTTTCAATTTTTATGCATTTTATGCATACGGTGTCTTCGTATTTCAAACTTTAAAATTTTAGTACCTGTTTCGTTTTTTGTTGCAATTAAGTCTGCGTATCTTAAATTTTTTAAAATGTTCCGCCTGCAGAGCTCTTCCATCTCAGTTTTTAGATTTTCTTGCGCCAGCTCATCGGGTATTCTCTCTTTTCTATTTGAATTTTAAAACGTTTCCCACCTGAAGAGCTTTTGTATATCGATTCAATTTTTAAATTTTTTATAAATTAATGCTTTTGCAGAAAACATGTAGTGCATTTTTGAACCACCTTTTACCTCGGTAGTGAATCCCAGCTGTGAGACAAAGTGGTTTATTTGTTGATGATCGAACGTATGTATGTACGGTTGGTATATTAGTATATACGATTAAGTACAAAAGTAAGCGTTCGCATTTCAAACCTATCCAATGGTTTCCGTACAGATTATTTTATACCATTTCTTGGCTTTTTATTCAAAACTTTTTATAATTTTCCATTACTGATTTTCTGATAATTTCAACTCCTGGAGTGCACAATTTTTTAAGGCCTGGAATAAGGCCTTCCAAATTCCAATCCTGGACGCGTCCCTGCAGAGATAGATACAGCAGATATGTAGCAATTGTAGTCTGACTGTACAGATGGGTAGAGTATTTTAAATTTTTGTCACCAGCTTGTATTTCTTTGGGCTTTGAGGTAAGATACATCAATAAAATGGGCCACAATAATTACCAAAACTAGTTTACCTTACGGCAGTAGTATTAATGTGTTTACAGTACAAGTAGATGATGACGGTTCACGCTTCTATTTCACTCATGCTTTTCTTTTCAGCTTTTTGCACCTTGCTACTGTGACTGTATTGTTTGCTTTATTGTCTGAAATTGTAGAAATCGTTATTTAATACTGTGGAGATTGTAGTAATTCAGTATATGAAAGGACACGGTACAAACAAGTTTTTCTCGAGGCAAAATTGCCACACTACAACTGTAGTATGTTGTGTCCTCCGGGTATTACCATTTGGTCCGGTTCCGGGTTTTACCAACCCAGTCCGGGTTATGTCTGTTTTCCCCCCGGTCCTGGCCGGGTCCATGTTTTTCCCACCCAGTCCGGGTCCTGGTTTAACCAAGCCCCAAATTTTTAGGCTATGAAATCTTTGTTTAAGTATTAATGCTGGTGGCATGTTTAGGTCTTGATCCAGGTTGCAGCAGTGCTTGGAACCCTCGATGTTCTGTCAATACTGGAACTATAGGTTTGGATCCGTCTGATGCGGAGGTCAGCACTCAGGTTGGAAATGGAGCTGTTGTCAATCCTAATCTGTCAGAAGAAGAAGAAACAGACGAAGTGGGTCATAATTCGTCAACTGAGGAAGGTAGTAATAATGGTGACTTGGAAGACCCGCAAGACTCGGATGACGGAGGAAGTGATTCTGATTCAGATCACCAAGAAGATAAGATTGTTGTATGTTTAAAAATGTAATAGCTTGTTGTGTCCTTTTTCACCTTAGTTTTCACAATTTTGCAGCACCTGTAGTTCATACAGAAAGGAAGATTTCTGGCATGTATCCATGTCATCTGACTAGAGTCTGTGCACTTCCCGGCCCGCCCGGGTTTGGGAATGCCAAAAGTGTATTTGAACTTAAGTTGTGTGAAATCGCCAAAAATATTAACTGTGCTCTGCATTGTAGTACTCCTATACCCTGCGAAAAGGATGAATGACTCTCTGAAACAATTTCAGCTCAAAACGTTTTTGAAACTACCAAAGTTGTTTTTTAATTTTGCAGTTTCTGGGCACCTCATAGTCAGTTGGGAGAACCCCAAAAAGTGGTGGTTGGACGGATTAGGGGGCTTTAAACTTGGTTTTTCAAGCTATAGTTCGTAGAACTTGTGTATTTTTTCAGAGCAATACAAAATTAAAGGTTAGATACATGCTGTTGTTTTCTGGGTTTGATATCGTCTCGATTGAATTTGAATTTTTGATGTCAGAAATTAAGGCCTAATCTTTCGCACTCGTTTATTTCCACTCTTCTTTTTTAATCTATTGAATTCTTTTGAAACATGTCAATTTGATTTATATACAACGTACCTACTTTAATTTGCAGCAATTTCAGTAATACTGTCATTTTATTTGAATATTATAGGATGGACAGTGCAGAGGCTTTCCGGTACCCTACCAGAACTCTGTCCCCCAGGACTTCTTCTGTCCACTATCTGTGGATTTGTTCAGTGGTAGTTTTGACCTCTTCTCTTCATTCTTGAAGAATATACTGTCGTTCCGACAGTCTGAGAGGACCAAGCGACTTAATGCTGTTGTCCTGGACGTTTTTGCCTCAAAAGGGACTAAGAAAGAAGCTTTGGTTAGTAATTTTTCTACTATTCTGCTATTATCACATTTGTACAGGGCCTAAGCAAGCGAAGGCCAGCGGGAAAATTTCCCTCCTTGAAATTGCAAACCTCCTAATTGTCAAAACCGTAGACCCGCCGGCCCCAGAGGCGTATCTAGGATTTTGAAAAGGAGGGGGGTTTGACAAAGATTTTCACGTTTTGTAATGAAGTACATATGGATAAAAGCTTCCTTCGGACTATTAATACAAAGGGAGATCAACCCCAAAAATTCCTCCCCTTGCTACGCCCAGGAGCGGCTCTGTGTAAATTTGTTTTCACTAGTACCGTACCATATATCCAGCAGTGTCATGCCAATAAGGTGAAACTGTAAGTATAACGATGAATTGTGTAATCGTGACTGCATATGTATGCCACACGTTCTCATGACCTTTGTGAGCTGCAACATAGATTGTTTTCATTTTTAGGCTTTCGTCGTGAATAAGAAACGTGCTCAAGCGTTTCGATCCAAAGCAGTGGCTGATTTCAATGGGCAAGATCAGCAAAATGGCAACAGATCTGGAAATCCTTATAAGCATTATGGCGACCATCAGCGCCTTGCTTTCCAATTGATCACAAAGATCAACAAGAAGATGACTGTCAGAACTGAGATTGAAACTCGTATAAAGAGGCGGCGGGAAAATCCTGATTTGGATTGTGACATGAACGCAGATGACATAAAGAGAGAGCAGCAAAATTTGAAGCGCATCAACTCTGAAATAAAGGCCGACTCCGTTGAATTGCAACGGTGCCATACCCGAATGACGGGTATTGAACGATCCAAAAAATCCTATGAGAGCAAAAAGGTTAGTACGATATAGAGTGTTGCATTGATTTTATAAAACGTGAGCTTGGATTTTTTACAGAGGGGGGCGCCCACCCCGCCCCCTTTTACTCGACCCCTTCCCCCTACTTTTTTGGGCTTCCCTCCCCCCCCCACTCACTATAAGATGTCTAGAATATGCATATGTTTTTAAGGATATTTGGTCAAATTTTCTGGATTCGTCGGAATTTTTCAGTCTATTAAAATTGTCTATTTGCATACACGACCACAATTTTTGTTCGTTTTTGGCATAGTAGTTATAGCAGTAAAGTAAAAACAGACAATTTTTACAGCATTTTGGGCTATTTTAGACCACATTGCATTCCCTCCCCACCTTTTGGCCCCCTCCGCGGCTCCCCCACTTCCCCACCCCATTTTTTCGCCTAGAAACAGCAGGTGGGTACCAGCAAGACTTTCAGCAGAGGATATCTAGACATGTTTAAAACTTTTATCTTTTCTGAGCTTTGTTGCTTTGCTTCGCCGAAATTTTTGGTCTATTAACAGGCTATTTTTACTGTATATTTAGCACTTTAGGCCTACCCCCCTAGGGCTCCCCCACTTCTCCATCGCCACATTTTTTGTGATTTCTCTTTGATGAAGAGGCACCCTTCACGGAAGACTATCTGTATAAGTGAGGAATTGTACATATAGTATTAGTTCATTTGCATTTAACTGGTTTCAGGGTTCAAAATCCAAAAAGCAATCCAAACAGCCTGTCACTGTTCCCGCTGCTGGCGCTTCTGCTTCTACGAATACTGAGCCATCAGCTGAATTGGAAGAGGGCACCAGTGGAACGCAGTCACGCGAAGATTTGTCCGTCCGGGTAAATATTACAATTGAGATATTATGTTTGTTGATCATTAGGAACGATTTCCTTTTACAGTATGCTGTTAAATATTTAGTTTTTTGGAACTCAACTTTCTTCTTGTTCGAGGACAGGTTGCTATGCCGGATTTCTTGTGGCGCGTTTAAGCGCTCCTACAGTCAAACATTGTTGAACATTTGCAATGTGGTATTTGATAACACCTTTTGCCAGTTGTTGTTCGTTCCTGTTGTTGACGAATATTTTTTCAGACCCCTCGGCGAGTTTCACCGCGGAGTGCTCAAACTGCGCGTGCGTCAAAAGAAAATGCAGATCCGACAAAGAAACGAGCCGCCTACAGTGATCCATCATCTCAACGGAATTACTCGGCTTCCAGGATGTCACGCCAACCTGTAAGCTAAGAAATAATTTGTTGCCAAAATTGCTGCTATGTTGCTTGTTGTGTGGAATCTTCAAAATCAATTGTCTATTTTTATTTTTATATCTTGTTGTCTTGTCTGTTGATTATTCATGCGTCTTGTAATATACCATGTATACGCTTCAGGATTCCAACAGTACTCCCCACCGCCGTTCTGATCGAGCAAGTCGCCGCACTCTTTCTGACGCATTGGCAGACGATGTTACCCCGATCGAGTTCAACTCAGAAGAACTCCATTCAGAAGTATGAATTTTTAGATGTTAATTCTTATACTTTATTGATCCTAGGTTAGAACCGAGAGGTAGAGGTTTGGGTTGTTCAAGTCTCTCCTCCAGTCCGGACAAAGTACAAACTCTACCGTTGTCAGGGGCAAATGTAAAAGCATAAACGCCCGAAAATTGGTTTTTCTCATCAATATTCTTTCTTATGTTTAAACGTTTAGACAGAAAATTCAAAATTCAAATTCAATTCAAGAATTCAAAATGGATCAGAATTTTGAAATTTCACCAAAAATTGGTAATTGTGTTCCAAATATATTTTAAAAGATGTTATCGTTGATTTTGGTTATGGTACAGGCAGCCTCAAACATTTTGGTCCAAGGTGCAGTCCCCTTAAAATTTTCTTAGAATGTCCTCCTCAGGCCAACTGTATAGCACTACATTTACATACTATATTTACTTGAGGATTTCGTATTATTAGTGTCATGGGGGTCTCGGCAGCGACCCCTTATGTGTGAAAATTGGCTGGAGACAGTGTAAAATAAGCTGCGCAAAATCCTAAGCTGGGCTGGTGCCAGTTTGCCGTTTGAAGGGTCAGTCGTGTGGGTGGTGAGGTGGTCGAAAATAAAATTTTTCAAAAAGTGGTAAAATTTGGTATGAAATGAAAGCCCTAAGTGAGTTGAGCAACTTTTGTCATGGAACTGCGTACCCAAAAGTGGCTGTAGAGTGCTGTGGTGGGGTGGGGTAGGGACTTAGGCGATTTTGGGTCAAAAATAAAATTTTTCAAAAGTGGTCAAATTTGGTATCAAGTGAAAGCCCTAAGTGAGCTGAGCAACTTTTGTCATAGAACTACGTACCCAAGGTGGCTGTAGAGTGCTGTGGTGGGGTGGGGACTAAGCGATTTTGGGTCAAAAACAAAATTTTTCAAAAGTTGTCAAATTTGGTATCAACTGAAAGCCCTAAGTGAGCTGAGCAACTTTTGACATGGTACCATCCACCAAAAGTTGCTATGTCGGATTTATGCCTTTACTTTCTCAACCGGAATTTAAAGGATAGGCATAGGCCCAACACACATTATCCCCTTTTGTGCGGAACATTTCTGTTACTTGTTATTAAATGTTATTGATGGTTCATTGTCCAATGTGACTACCACGGCAATTCTCAATATTGCCACATTTTGTTTTGTTTTGTTTCAGACTTTTGATTTTTTTGAAACTGCTCATACTTCTGTATCCACTTCGAGTGCTGTCCCAGAGGACGAATTCAACGACGCCGAGGAGGCTTTCTTCGCCAGTCTTGCGAGTGTAAAATACTATATTGTACTTTAATTTTAAAACTAGGATATGAGCAGCGTTTTGTATAAACGTTTGGTTTGTGGAATGTTGTGGTAGTGCAATAATACTCAAAGACATATCAGCTGCAAACTTTTCCTCGAGTGTATTTGTCTGTTCTAAATACATTGGTTATATATTGGTAGGAACGTAACACAGAATACGCAATTTGATCGAATCAGTGCAATCAGACTGATTTCATTAGCACAGTGTTGTCATTTTATATTGGGCATTTTGTTTCTACTTTTAGACTGGAACAAAGCGTCTGAGTGATGGTGCGATTGGTGCCCTTAAAGACCCTCCAGTAAAGGCTAAACGTCCCCGATCCACTAACTGCTTGACTGGGGTAAATAACCTTTGAGGAATAGAATAAAAGAAATTATTATTTTGACGATTTTGACTGTATGTTGTATTGTTGTACTGACCTGTGCTTTATATACTAATTTTAACCATTGCATTTAAACTTGGCGCATGAATATCAAACACTTGTTACATGAAGAAATCTTTAAGGTATATGTATGCTCAAAATTTTTTTAATATGCGTATATCCTTGGAGGCAAGGCCATCAAAAAGTAGGGCACGAATTTTTGAAAACATGGTATTTCTGTGGTTAAAAATTAAGGATTTTCAAACTCAAAATGTTTCACAAACGTTTGTGGCCATAATTTGTATTGCACCCACTATTTAGAACTCGTCAGAGTTTGGAACAGCTGAGAAAAAGTTTTAATTTGCTGTTCATAAAATATTACTTGATCAGGTTTGCAGCCAAATATTGACTAATAATCGTGTTAAATAATGCTTTCGCGTTTGCTGACCTAAAAATGGTGCGGGTTTCAGGGAATGATTCGAAGGTCCTCCCGCGTGCCTAAACCTTTGACTTTGCACCGACAAAGAAATGAGTTAATCTCAAGGCTCCTTTTGGCCAAAGTTGAGACTGGAGTGGAAGAATTTCCAAACTCTTTGGGACGGGCGGTGCGGGCGACTGTGTTTTTCCCGAAAGGTTCCCCTATTCTTGAATATCGAGGGGAACTATTGACGAAGATAGAGGGACTACAGCGAGAGAAACACTATGCATTAAACCCCGAAATTGGCTGCTTTCTTTATTTTTTCTTTCATGAAAAGCATTACTGTATTGACGCTACTGCATCGACTGGATCTCTTAGTCGACTTGTTAATCACAGTTGTATGAATCCAAATGTTCATACTGGCTCTGTAAGGTTTCGATCAGTTCCAAGAATAATATTGTTTGCTAGTAGAGATATCCATGCAGGCGAAGAATTGTTATATGATTATAATGACAAACGCAGTCATATTGTTCGTATTTTGCCTTGGCTTGTGAATTCGTAAGCCGTTAACTGTTTAGGAAGTAGAAGATTTCCCGCAGTCATTGTTAGTTGAAATCTTTGGAGAACCTTTTAAAACTTCTGAGCTGAGCAAAAGTGAACTTATGTCTCTTTTGAATGAGATTCATCAAGCTGTTGTAAACATGGGAAATCTTCTGGTTCCTGAGCTCGAGATGTTGTAAGTTGAATTGCTTGTATGGGTTATGAGTAGATTTGAATTTGAATTCTTAGTGGAATTTTGTTTAATGCTGCTTTAGTGTTCTGGTTTATTTGAATGATTGTGTGGATTGGTATTGTGGGTGAATCTTCACCAACGAAACATTGTTGAGTGACTGCTATATATAATAATTTGTAGTGTATTTTTAATGATCATACTCCCAAATGCTTGCTCAGAAATTTAGAGTAGCAGTTTTCTGATAAATTTGAGGAATAGCATGCAAAATTCCATCGCAAGTTTTTCACACTGAGTAGTCGGGAAATGATTAGGTACTTGTGCATAGTTCGTTTATTTGAAATGAGTTCTTATCATAAGCTTTACACTTTTATTCGTCATTAATTTTTGTTAACAAAAATGTACTGTTTGTTTCTGCTGAATAATAAAACATTGACAAGGAAATGTTGTTGTGAGTGAGGAATATTGTTTTGATTGGCTGAAATTTTTCCTGCTTGGCTTGGCTTGGCTTGGCCGGAGTTTGAAGTTGGAAGTTGGCCGCCGATCGGCCGTTGGCATTCCTCTACTGTGCTTAACATAGTGTCAACTTAATTGAACTTCATTAAAAATAGTTTTGCCAAACGTTTAGCTCCAACCCGAAATAATTCTGTTTTAATTTTGTTGGAGGACCGCAATGAACTGATAATTGATGAGACGTTGACCGTTATACAAACTTAAAACCTAGTTGTTAGCACCAATAAAATTTGCATGCAAGCAGCTAATTTATTGAAAAGCAACGCTATCTACGATAAAAGAGTACGGACTTATCGAAAACTTTAAGAGCTATGTGTCAAACAGGGGCGGATCCATGGGGGGACGCCCCCCCCGTCGCGATTCGAAGGTAGGAAACATTAAGGAGAGAACAAGGAAAAAGGGCAAAGAGCCAAAAAATTTCGCGCCGGCGCGTATTTTCTACTTTTTAACCGCATATTTATTGCATTTGTGAAGAAAAAGCTTGAAATGCATCCGATTTTTGCCTAAAAATGTCAAGATTTTTTAAAAATTTGTTCAGTTCTTCAGTATAAAAGGAATTAAAGATCCGAAGACCGATTTTATTGCAAAAACAAGGAAGGTCTTCAACTTCTGGGGGGGTCCGTCCCCCAGACCCCCCGTTGGGAACATTTTACCGCCCCCCCCGTCACGAAATCCTGGATCCGCCAGTGGTGTCAACATGGCATTTGTTGTTTCATCTTGGATAAAGCATTTCCTACATTTTGAAACCACATTTTTTCTGATCAGTTAATGTTTGCTTCATGGCACATCTGGGGAGGGTCGGGGATTGGAAACATCCCTTCCCCTTCTTGTCCTACCGCCAATTGGCGAGGAAACGACATGAGCACTTTTCAGTATGTAGATCTAACAGCAGAAAAAAATTGCACTACAACAGTTTCATTCAAATTCTTACCAGTTGACGCTTTTGCAAAGCAAGTTTACAGCAATTTTGCACGTAGTAATTTTTATGTCGGCGGTGCAAACTTTGGTGTAGTTTAAACACTACGCAGCATGCACTGTACACTAGACACCTAAAATGTCTGGGGCAGATCCCCGCACTGGTTTTGGTGTATTCTCAAATTCCGTCTAGTTTTGGTGGACCATCAGGAAAATTTACAAACAATTCCAGGTTGAATCTTCATTTTTTTGGAGTTTCGCTTTTGATTTTCTTTTCCTTTCCCCTTTCGAGTTTGTATTTTTAAAAATGTAATAAAATTGTATATAATAGACCACGTTCATGTATCCCTTTTGAACACTGCATATGCCAAAGAGATGCCACTTTCCCCATCCCCATTGGTCTACGCAACGAACACACCGCAGGTTCTGAATTAGAAAATTGGTTTTATAAGCTCACTACTCCTCACATATTTCGGTGTTCAGTCTTGGCACAACTCATTGAATATCAAAAATTATGTCCGCCCCAAAAATGTCAATGGCCGTTCTATAGGTGGGCCACTGTTTGGCATATGGTATTATGCTTAGGACAACGAGCAAATCGGGCATAAAGAAGAGTGGAATTTATAATGGTACACCCCAAAGTTGCCATGCATTTCTGGACTCCCCAGCATTTTCCAGACTTTATAATTTCCAATTCCGTGTTTTTAGATTGGCGGTAAATCGTTCAGAACAAGCAACAGAAGTCGTTGAGCACGTGGAGAAGGTTCAGGGGAAGTGTTCCCTCAGTATTCGAACTGAGAGTGGGAGCGCAGTGTCATTCGAAGAAGCATTGACCTCTTTGCTTTTCGAAACCAACGGTTTAATTTGCGGAAAGCAAAAGACCGGTTTCGAATTGGTGGCTTGTGTGGGAGCTCTTATGTTCCTGACTAGGACATATGTAAACCTGACTGATATTTGCAGTTGGGCCAAAACTACTTTGAAGCGGCGATCAGTGCGCCCTACGAGATTGTACGCTTGCTTAACAGGCAAGCTTCCTGTGATTTCTTGCTTAATCAAATATGAAAACCTTGGATCAAGCTATATGATTGTTCCAAAACTTGGCAGCGAGGTTGAAGTTGCTTTTCGTATGGCGTCATTGATATCCCAAGTATCGCGGGAAGAAAAGTTTGACCCAGCCACTTTCCGAAACATTAACGATAACCTTTTTCGCGCCCTTGGTTTGACTAACAGACAGAAGGCAGCTGTTAAATCCTTTTTCCCGTATGTCCTCGGGATGTCCGAAAGGAAAGCTAGGGCGTCCTTGGGGGTGTACCATTACAAATTCCGCTTGACCCAGATGGAAATGATTCTGAGAAAGCAACAGCATGTCGAGGAAAGAATTCAACAAATTGCTAGTCTTTGTGTCCAAGATTACTCGGTGTTGACGAAATCTGATTTGGAAAAAATGCTTGATGCATCCGAGTCTGACTTGATGAATGATTTGCTTTCAAATTTCAATAACGGCTTTGGTTTACATTTTGTGAGAGAACTTAAAAACTGTAATTTCCAGATAGACAAGATCTTAACCACGCGAAAGCATTGGCCTGGCGATGTGTTTTCCTTGCTGACTAAAACGTTGGAAATGGTTTCGTCTTCGTCAGGTTTAAGCCTTACCCCTGATGAAGAGCGTAATGCAAAGGCCGCCCTAGGCCAGTTGCAGACCGTTTATGCAAACTTCGATTTTTGCTTTCCTGACACAACATCCCTTGATGTTGATGTAGCTTTACCTCATGATATGCTTTTGTCTTCAAGTTTCAGTAGTGCAGAGTTGGCGAAAATTCAAGCAATAGGAGTTGCTAGACGAAACGCCATTCTGCGCTTTTTTGAAATTAGAAAGCTGTGCTACGTTCATAATATGACCTTGTTCAAACATGGACGCCGGCCAAACACAAAGCCAGCCATTGATAAGAAGTTTCCCGAGCTGGGAGAAGCGATGAATCAGTATGCTTATGAGTGTGGCATTGGACTGGACAGGTAACATATGTCACTTGTTTACAATTATTATATTGCTGAATTAATTTTCGCATTACTGGCTTTTTCCTACGGGTGACGGTTTGGGGGTGTCTCCTCAGAAATCTACTCCCCTCAGAAACGCCCCCTCCAGGATTTTTGCCTCCTCCGGCACCCGGAAACGGGGTTTTTAAGGTAAAATTTGTCATCCGGTTTCGCCGGATTTTTAGACATTCTTAGCCATGTTAAGCTTAAATTTAAATTGTTTAATTTTTAGCGCAGCAACAAAAAATAGCTGTTTTTGGAATTTTTGCATCGGAAAAAGCCACCATTGTATATATGTATACGTGTCGAACCTAAATCTTCTAGGTACATTTGGGTGGTATATGTGAGCTGCTTATTTTTTATACCATTCTCTGTTGCCCGATTAGTGGGCCGATTCGGGATGGACGGTGCCGTCAATTATTCCAATATTCTTAACTTTTATTTAAAAGTTAACTTAATTCCATAAGTGCGCACAGTACGCAACCGGTTTTATTTTAGTCGGCTTCTAAGCTCTAACAGTGGTTGTTGTACACCACTGACCACTGACAATTGTTATTGCTAATTGTCACTGACAATTAGCACTGACACCACTGACAATTGTTGTTGCTAATTGTCAGTTGTGTATTTGTTCATTTTCATTGTAATTTTAGGTGGAGGCAAAAGCCAGTTGCTTCCCTACGTGAAGGAGCTGTAAGCCACGCCGGAAAGAACATAGGCCATAGGATGATGCAAGAAGAAATGATAAGACGCAGCGGCCACCATATCAGCTATGGGACTATTGTATATCAATGCGTGCCGCGTTACGAAAACAGGAAATCTAAGGTTAACTATCGTGGCAAGGCCATGATCAGCAGCAGACGGGTTCGAAAAGGATTTGAGTCAAATGTAAGATTATAGTCTGCTCAAACTATTTAAATGTTAGAAATGTGGTTTTGCTGTTTAAATATAACTTGTTATGCCAAGGCGTTAGGTAATAAAGTCAAACGGTTTGTAGCAAATCCTGGTAGACTGTTGCCGATTTTTTACTGATTCCATGACCTTAGCGTCGTCCAATTGTTTGGTAAAAGGCTAAGGACGATGACAGGATGTCTTGACAGCATTTTAAATGGTAACTGTTTAAAGCTTTCTTGATCTTACGATGCTGTCCCATTTTTTGCAGCCGAATGAGGACCGTCATATCTCCTGTTCATGGTATGGCGAGGTGGATAAATTGCAATTCACTCGGCTAGGAGGACGGATTTTTGTCATAAACGAGTGCGTGGTTAGGTTCTAAGTTTGTAAAGTAATACGTGTTTCAGTTTCTATAGTTCGAATAATAGTTTGTGATTTTAATCTTGGCACTGCCTTTGCTACTACAGCTCAGGTCATCAGTTCACGACCTTGGGCTTAACGTTGCTTCGCTTTGGACAGGTTCTACTATAAATGTGTTGGTTAAAATTGTACAAATATGTTTGATCAACACCTGCAACAGCTCAATGTTTGGTATACTCAATTTTTTTAATAATTTGAATTTTCCGGGAAATAGTAACATTTTCATTATGAGACCTCCGATTACAAGCAATGCTTATTACCCAACGCTCTCCTGCCTACGTTTCTCGATACATCGTTTCATGATAATGGCTAGTACAGTTTTGTTTCCAACTTTGCGACCACTTTTACGTTCATGTTTAGAGATGACATGGCAAAGTTTCGTTGCGACACAACCTACGGGCATTCAGCAGTTGCCAGTCTACTGTTTGGACTCGGACGGGCTTCAGGAATAACCACGTATACAGATTTCAAGCCCAACCATCCCAACAACCTGCAGACATCTAATGCCATTGTTTACGGTGGCGATGGTGGAAAGGACTTCCATTGTGTTTCGATAATTAAAGTTCCGCAGTTGCTGCATTCTGGTGTAAGTAGACTGCTCTGGTAGTAGACTAAACATATTCTGCTGCATAGCCTTGTGTCTGTATGCGGTCTTAATTTTAACATACATTGAGATGAACGCATGCAGTGGGAGCACAGTTCTCCCAAGACCAATGAAAACTAGAAAAAAGATGCAAAAATTTTTAGCCTCAGTGCGTTTTGACCTAATTTACGCTTACGTTTTAACTTACGCGTAGTTTGTGCTATCACTGCTTAGATTAAGATGATTGCTATAATGTTTATGCATTTGTGGACTCTTGTCTTGCACAATCAGGTAGTTCAAAACTTTTAAAATCTTTCGAAGTCGATAAGGTGATTCTAAAAGCTCTTGGATACTGAATTGTATAGTCTTTCATGTGCGTATATAGACTTGTTACTATTTTCATAGGACGCAACTCAGCATTACCTGGACCTGAGACAAATGAAGTTGCTCCCGTCTTTCCGATCTCTGGCCTTTGATGGTCATGGTGATCCTTTGCCTATACAGTGCTTCCGAAGGGATGGAGCTGTAAGTAATTCATACATGTTCACTTCAATGTGGTATTTTGACTTGATTTCGATGAAAACTGCTAGTAATGTCTTTTGTCACGGTCCCGTCTTTTTGCAGATTGCAAACGCATCGAAACGTAAGCAAGCCGTCGCTAGTTTGGTATACAGTTGGCAGTGAGGGGTGGTAGAGTAGCAAATCGCCATTATATGAACGGACCCTCTGGGCTTAGTCTAGAGATTTTTTCTTGGGGGGGGGGCCCAAAAGTCCAAGGGGCAAGGAATTTTGGGGGGGGCAAAAATTTTTGAAAAGTAAGATAAACAACCTCTATTTTTCTGGCATGCACTGAAGAAGTTTAGTTTTATCGCAAAAATTAGCAGATTTAGTGTTGAAAACGGCAAAGATTGAGTAAAAATCTCTGGCGAAGCCGGAAATTTTTTGAAAACTTGGCCTTCTGAACGAATTTTTCAGGGCAAAATTTGGTACCAAAAGGGGCACACTTTGGTTTTGGGGGAGGGCGACTTGGTGGGGGGGGCACGAATTTTGGGGCGAAGTTGGTGTATGGGGGCCCACCCCCCACTAGAATAAGCCCAGACCCTAAACATAGGGTATATACACACTAGTTTGCTTGAAAACTAGTATCACTGTTTAGATCAGCGTTTTTGCAAACCTATTAAAACTGTAATCTGTGAACTATTTCTTGAAGGTTGATGGCGGTCCGTACAACTTCCAGCCGAAGTTTTTTATGGCCTATGAGCACTTTCGCGAAGGGCATTTCACGACAATGCTGTCAACCAGGTGCTCTGGAGGTATGCTTCTATTTTTTCAACATTGGCAAGAAACCATAACTTAAAAGATTCCTAGAAACGCGGCGTCGTCGGAAATAATTTTGACAATTTTTTGGGTGATGACAAGGAGGTCATAAAAGGGTCGCCGACGGTCTCGTACATATGTGTAGGGCCTCGAGACAGTTAATAATCCTGCGCAGACCCAAGGCAGATTTCATGCACAAATTGTTACCAATTTCCGGGAACACCATACGTAGGACTGTAAATAGCTTCTCATTGTCTATTGGGGTTTTCTGGTGCTGTCCGCTCAACGCGTTTCCGATATCCGTTTTGCTGCCCGTCTGTCCCGTTTCCCATCTGTGCCGGCACCAGATAGGGTCCTTGGGTTGCCACGCCCACCCTCATATTGCAGGTAACGCATAAGCCATTGCTACTGGTCTACACACATGGTTAAAGCCTGGTATCATTTTGTTAAAATGTGTACTCTTCGTATCACTGTATTTTTTAAGCATCCAACTTGAACGATGTCGAGAGATTGAACAGCTGCATATATCAGCGACACTCTGGCGTCTACATTCCGTCAAACTATCATGGCGATATTCCAGCGGGTAAGTGGGAGCAGGAACCGTATCGGAGTACCCTGGAAAAGAATATGACGGAGGCTGCTTTAATGTATAAGAAAGCTATCCAGGAAACCGAATATCGTAAGAAGCCGATTGAAGTCCTGGTAGATGAAACCACGCCGGAATTGGAGATTTTCGCCAGGGCATGCCGGAAATACTTCGAGCGCTATAAAATTGAGGATCTGAAGGAGGCAGAAAAAACGGATCCTGAACTGGCAGCCTTGAATTTTTCTGAGCTTATTCCTAAGCTCAGGAAAATGATGATTGCCCATCAGAAGTATACCAATATGCCCCGTTATCTGTATTTTCTGACGGTCTGCATGTCTCCGGATTGTATCCATCCTATCTGCTCTGACCCAGAAAAGCGAAAGTTCTACTCAGACAATCCTTTGAGATGGTTTGAAGATGGGCCCTTAGCATCTGAAATGGTGTTTCCCGTTCCAGACGAGGCACGGCCTTGGGGAGGCGAATGTGCGCAGTGCAGTCCGCGCTTCTGCTCAGGTCACTTTTTACCCGCGGCGCAGGCTCTGTACCGTCAAGATTCTGCCATGCTGAAGCCACCTTCGGTGGTGCTCCGGGAAGCTTGGCAGCGCCTTGTGTCCGAGGGAAAGGAAGTTGAAGACAGCGAAATTGTGGAACTGGCTAAGCGACTGCTCCTTACTCCTGCTGAGGTTTCGCGATTCTTCCATAAACAGAAGAATGCAACTCTTGGGAAACGTAAGATTCCTGCAAAACGACAACAAACCAGGCAAAGACCAGATGAATGTCGACTGACTGAAATAGGAAGAGACTGCCTTAACCTGGAAGGTATGCTGAACCACTTCTGTTTAGTTTCCGGTAAAAACAAGGACCACCATAGCTGATTCAGTCGGAGGCGGTTGAGTATTAATATTAGGTCTGACTCCAGAGATCGCATATGTACTGTAGTGATATGTGCAGACGATATTAGCAATCTGCACAGATGAAGGATACTTTTTAACAACGACGGCTTCGTCGTAGTCTTTTTGTATAAAGTGTATAAACAGTGCGTCTCATACATTAACGCGAAATTGTCATCTGTCAGGTTTCGTTGTTTAATTAATAAGCTGTATTCTTTAGCATTTTTGCTTATATAACTGTTTAGATGAGGCAGAAGAAGATTCGACTGGGACAGTATTGCCGCCGTGTCAGTCAGGCCCAAGTCTTGGGCAGGCCAGACCAGATCCGGCTATGGAATGTAGTGATTTGATATCTGTGAGCAGTGAAGACTGTTCAACTCCTTTTGACGGTATGTACAGGCATGTGTATGCATTTGTTTGTTGTTATAGCTGCAGTGATTCTCTTTAATATCTGTTTCATTTTAGGTCCCCTTTGTTCCCCTTTGTTGAATTTTTGTTAATTTTTTGCCAAAGTGGCTACGTTTGCTGAGTAGATTCAATTTTTGAAACAGTCATCCATCCTGATTTGCCAGCAATTTTTTACTGAAAATTGAAAGTTTAAAATTGTTTTTTGTTGTAAATTTCTTCCACTTCAGCAATCATAGAATATATTAGACAGCACGTATTATAGATTAATGCAACCGTGTTTACCGATTTTAGAATGTGTTTAACTATTAGCAGTAACTCAGTTTTCTTAATACCCTGTTGCGCTTAGATCATGCTTTAGTCAGTTTCTATGCTCAGTTGTTCAATTGGGGCGCGGCAGGGAGGTGATCTTTCCAGAATACGTTTCGACTATCCCGTATGGTAGTCCTACCATATCGAATCACATGCTGTTTTAACACTACATATTTTTGTTTTTAATGTTTTAGACCAATCGAAAAGCAGTAGCCATGTTTCCGTGACTGCACCTGTGACTGACAGCGGCTGTGCTACCGGAAATGTCTCTGCTTCTGATTGTCCACCCGCTCTGCCTGATTCAACTTCGAACGGTATCATAGATTTTTGTTCTGTTTACATTTGTAAACTGTTCGCATACTGTTGAATTAATTGATCGGCAGCCAAGTACCCAGACGGAATTGCTGATTGTATGTTGTAGAGCTCATGTTTAATACAGTATGAAACCTTTTGACAGTCCTGTAAAAATTGCAGCATTTTACCTCAGCCTATAGGTTTGGGGAAACGTTTCTGAGGGAACACCACATAGATTTTTAGAAGTCCCTAGAGTCCTCAAAATACCAAATTTTAAGGATTTTTGGTCATATTCAGAAATGTTCCTGCTTCACTGGAAGTTTTTGGTCAAAATCGTTTATTTTGGTACTCAAACTCAATTTTTGCAGTGTAGCAGTATATATGTAGAAAGCAGGCTATTTTTGATTATTTTTGACAATTTGAGACCAGTTTGGACCACCATCCCCACCCTCACTTGTTTCGCCTAGAAACAGACGTATGTCCAGAGGTGTATGGCTTTTTTGATACAATTTGAGTGCAGGAAACCGGCAATGTCCTTTTAGCCTTCCTCTATTTTTAGTTGCTCCCAAAAAAGGTAAATGGATTTGTCCTTCTTTCCGGGGAGAATCGGATGTCCGTGTTCGGCCGTTACGCTTGGCTGGCAGAAAAAATTCCAAGTTTTGTTCAGCTTGTAACCATCGTATTGAGGTTCCCTCTCCCATGGAGGCTCCGGTTGTCGATGAGATTTGCTGCTGCCACGAATGCTTTAAGACCTTGAAGTCTAACGGTCCATTGTGGGTGGATGTGGCTAAGTACTACCACTTGGCCTGTGTGTCCAGCGATGAGAGCATCTTGGACTCAGTTCTCTCTGGTGAAACTACTGTTGTGTGTCCAGTCCATTTGGACGGTTAAACTGAATTGAAAGTTGCAAAAGAAACACTGTTTCTTAAATATTAAAGTAGGTAGCGGGTCCCAAGTTTTAGTTAATTTGTTGCAACGTTCAGAATTTAAAGCTTCTAAAGGATGAGTATAATAATGAGGCAAAAATGAATATTTAAAAACAAAAGACTTGTTGTACAAGAACTTATATTTTTTCCACCTTCCCCCGCAGTATGGACAGAGTTTGTAGCTAGTTTGCGTACTTGTTTCATGTCCTTGTATTTGAATGTATGGCTTTTGTTAGTGAATTTCGTGTCTATAACAGCAGTTGTTTCTTCATTTCCTACTAAAAACATGAGGATTTAGGTTTACGTTGTGCTGAGTATGAACCACAACAATCGTGAAATTGTATAGAATCGCAGTGCATGTAGCACGTCAGCTACTGCTTTGTGTATGCTATACGATTCAATTAATAAGTGAGTATTAATGCCTTCAAGTTGTATTGTTCGTTATAAAACTGTTAAATTTATGACGTCTGATACTTAGCTTTTCCTAAATTTAGTGGAACGTTATTGCTTACTCCACATGGAATACGTAGCTTAATACATGTGATGCCTCAAAATTGTCTGTTTATGTTTTAAGCTGTTCTAAAATATATTAATGACAGCTAATACTTAATATTAGCTTTTCAACGTTATTGCTTACTCCACATGGAATACGTAGCTTACATGTGATGCCTTAAAATTGTCTGTTTTAAACTGTTCTAAAATAAATTGATGACGGCTGGACTTAATTTTAGCTTTTCCTCAGTTTAGTACATTGTTGTTATTGCTTACTCTTATACATATTTCCATTCAAGACTTATTGATTAATTTTTAGTAGAGTAGCAGGGTATTTTTTACAGGGGGCCCAAATTTTTGCCAAAATAGGCTAATTTTCAAAAATCTCGCCGAAGATTTTTTCGTAAAAATAGCTATTGTTAGCTTAAATCCTGGTATTTTTCAGAACTTTTTGCGTTTCACCATGCAAAATACGCCAAAAATGCCATTTTTTGCTCATTTTTGAAAAAATTCCCCCCCCCCCCCCCCCCTAATTTTTTTCCCCCCCCCGGGCCCCGGGCCCGGGGGCCCCCCGGGAAGCCCCCCCCCCGGAAAAAATCCCTAAAAAATACCCTGGAGTAGTGTATAATTACTCTGGCGCTTCATTACAACATCAACAGCAATTTTAGGACTATTAGCTTGGCACATATTAGTGCAGCATCAAAGAGCATGTAGCACGTCAGCTACTGTTTTGTGGTGCTGCAGGGTATGCTGTATGCTGTACTAAAGGTTCTGAAACTGAGTTGTGATTGACTTGGTAGTTAGTATGCTAATATTAATACATACGTAGACGGAACCAGCTTCACTAGACGAAATGGACTAGTTCGAATAGATAATCGGATAGATAGTCTGGCATTGCGCAGATCAGCTATTAAATTAATCTCGCCTAAGTCGGGATTAGCAAGAATAGAGAGATTGAATTTGTCAGGCAATCCTATTAAATTAACCTTTATTTTAATCTGTTTGTTCTTCGTGGCTTCGTTTCATCTTTAAGCTGAGGTAATTTGTCTTTAATTGCCACAGGAGCTGGCATACTGCTCCCCTGACAAGAAAAGTCCAATCATCTAACTATAGAGATAACTTTGTAAGGATACGTATGTATTCTAGTCTTCTTTTATAGAGCTATGATCATGCAGTTAATTACAGATATATATGTAGATTTGCCTTCAAGAATGGATTATAGTTTAAAATTGCTGAACTATTTTCCTTCAATCAGGCATATATTACTGTCACTGTCACTGGTCATCCCCCTGCTTTCTGTAGTGGTTCTTTGAAACAAAACGTTTTGGCATTTTCTGAAGAAAATCGCGAAAAAATTAGTCAGTCCGACATACCTTGCTATGCGATTCGTCTTTCATGCATGTGTGAAGTTTGATCTGACCTCGAAAATAAACGGTAGCTGCGTTTATGCAAATAATCGTTATTGTCAAGTTTAAAATTACTTCTCTTCGAAATCTTAATTTTTTTGTGACTTTTGGGTTTTCGCAGAAAAGTCGGTGGGGGCGCAAGAAGACTGCTCAGAAAGTGCAGGGGGAACCGAAAACTGGGGAGTCACAGCCACCCCGATAAAAACGCACCAGATTTTGCAGAATTGAAGCCAGGGGGCGCGGATATTTGGCTTTTTACGGTTTTGAAAGCGGTAGGAACTTTGAAAATTTGGGTTTTAGCAAGCCCGCGGTAAAATATACTTAAAAGTTTAGTGAAAAATTATTTTTAAGGCAGAAACGCAAAAAATGCTATTTTAAATTAAAAAATAAGTGGAGGACGAGTGGTGGATGGGTGGAGGGAGGTCTAAAAGTGGGGGAATGCTAAAAATGCTAAAAATAGAGTATAAGTACCTGCTTTCCAAATCTACTGCTATGAAACTAAACAGTGCTCAAAAATTAAGTTTTAACACCAAAAGACGATTTTTGGCCAAAAATTCTAAAAATTTTGCAACTTATAGGCACATTTAATAGGGTGAGAGGAAGGGAGTCCAAAAAACTGGGGAGTTGAACGAGAGGGGAGGAGGGGGTCGAGTGGAGGGGGACCCAAAAATGGGGGAGCAGCCCCCCGCCGGTAATAAACCCCAGCTTGGAAATTGAATAGTCAAAAGTAATTGGTACCAATCCACAGTAGGGAAGAGTGATTTCAGTTTTTTCTGTTTTCAGCTCAGTGACAATGACTACAGATTTTGTGTGTACACCTTGTTTACCGTTTTACGTACGCACGTATATGGTTGTACTTATATATATATCTATATAATATATTTGTTTATATTTAAAAATTTTATATTTATTTAATTTTAGTTAATATTTTGTAGGTTTACCCAAGATTCCATTTCGTTGCAAGTAATAATCATCGAATAAGTCCATCGAAAAAATTTACCCCACAACTGTCCGAGTATAGTATGAAAACGTGACTAAAATTTTCCAGCCATTTCTGTAAAATTTAAAAGCTCGTTTGGTCCTCCCGCAAAACGTAAAAACGCAAATTTTATAATTAGCGCTATAAGCTGGGTATTACTGTCGAAAGCAGTATGAGGAAAACTCAGCACACCACCCATAAACAGTTGTTTTACAGCACTAAAGTTTTGTCAGTTTTTGTTTTCGCGAAACCACTCGTAAACTTTGACCATTTATTGGGCAAAAGAGTCCCGTGCAATATTGCTTTCACGACCATCACTTATAAAAGTGCAGTCTGGACCAAAGATAAGCTTTGACGGAGTGGGGGGGAAGTTTCCAACAATTAACTAATTTTTGAGAAATTTTGGCCTTAGTTTTCCCCACCGGAGCCTGGGGCCGACTATTCGTTGGCATTTTCTATAGAGGTTTGAAAGTGGTGGGGCGAGTCCAAGGTATAAATATACCTAAATTTTTAGCGAAAAATTAGCATTGTTATGGTAAAAACGCAGGAAATTGCTGTTTTTAAGCTTAAAATGAACTTTGTCCCTAGATTAGCTAAAAATTCAGAACATTTTTTAAAATTTCACCTCAAGAACTTAGCTTTTCGACACTTTTGGGAAACCCCAAAGACGTGTGTGGGGGTTTGCCGAAAAGTGAGGGGGGCTTCGAAAAGTGGAGGGGGAAATGAAAAGTGTGGGCTCCACCCCCTCTCCCCAGAAAAATGCCAGTATTCAGGACGTTGTATATATATATATATATATATATATATTAGGGATGCACCGGGGCCTGGCCCCGGCCCCGGCCCCGGTAGTCAGGCCCCGGCCCCGGTAGTCAGGCCCCGGCCCCGGTGGCCAGGCCCGGTACCGATCGGGGACAAAAAAGCAGAATTTTGTAAATTTTTTACATTTTTGACCAAAACTTTGAAATTTTGAAAGTAAAAAAGTGTTACAAAGCGTTTGTTTTCCAGCCGATATAAATGAAAACAACGATAGTAATGTTTGTATATCAAAAAAATTGCAAAATTTAAATTTTCAAGAAAATTTTAGAAAATTTGGATCCCCAATTTCCAGGCCCCGGCCCCGACCCCGGTACCGGGGACAAGGTGGCCCCGGCCCCGGTAGTGGCGGCCCCGGTGCATCTTTAATATACACATATATATTTTTAGTGTTAATAATTAGAATTATATATTTTAACATTTGTTTGTGACGATGGTTCGTAGTACTTCTGCTGTCCGATCAAACGCATTGAGGTGAGCAAGTTACATTTTCCTACGCGCCAAGAGTTGTTGTAAAGTGCAATCATAAATTTAAGAGTTTAGTTTTAGCTAGCTAAAGTTAACTATTGTAGCTGCTTATGCCCTCTTTGACATATAACTCCATAAATGTACGTACGTACATCTGTTTAGTTTTACTTTTACAGAGTAAGAAACGACCAAAATCCAGATATGCCAGCGAGTAGAAATATTAAACGTCAACATGCCTTAATGAGTAAGCCCTGTTTAATATTCCTACAAGTAAAATACACAATGTTATTCGCTTCTTACGAGTGCCTCATTGTAAAGCTTATTTACGTCGACTGCCGGTATAGTTGGCTTAATTTTGAAAACCCAAAAGATCCGCGTTCCCGCTATTTTCTGAATGAATTTTTCCATTGGTTCAAACGCTTTGTTAAAGCCTCAGAATCAGAGCCCATGTATTATTTTGCTAAAACCTCTGTATTTTAAAGTTTTTCTTTCAAGCCTTTAAATATTTATGTTGCTAGAATGTGCCATTTTTAACTTTTAGAATCTCGAGGTCGCCGGGTATGTGTAAATTGCCTGGAGAACAAATTTAAGCACAAGACTTGTTTCTGCTCAACCGGAGAGGCCAGGTATGTGCAACATTGCTCATTTTTGCCAATATTTATAGCCGATTATCCTCAGCTAACCTGGCAGAAGATTACTGAGAAAACAAGAATTGTTAGCTCTGTTAGATTGTGATTCACTTTATTTTTATGTATTTACCAAAAGAGATCGCCATTTGATGAAAGGGGAGGTATCACCAGAGCCAAATCTTATTGAAATCAGTCTTAATTATCTTCTCCCACGAAGTGGGGACACTTTCCTGGAAGCTGAAAGCTTAAATTTAAGGGAGTACTTGTAGTCGTATTTGCTGTAGGCTTGGTGTATTTACAGCAAATTTTTATATAGGGGAATTCGTGAGAAGCAATTGTAAAAACATATTCGCTATATTCGCTACTTTTGACGTTTGCACGTATGTAGAAACTGCCAAAATTGCTAAAAAATTCAAAAATCCCTGAAACGCTAAAATACCGAATTTACCTTAAATCAGTGAAATTTTTGGTGAATTAGGGTCACAAATCGTAACATCCAGAATTTTTTGTGCCGGCGGAGGGAGTTTGGAATTATGGGAGGAGACTTCTCACGGTATATATATCTTTGTAGTTTTGCTGTTTTAGAGCTTTCTCATGCCGACGTCAATTGTTTGCCAAACACCAAGCCAAACCAACAAAGCAGGGTACACAGACCAGATTTTCTATGCTTGTTATTGTTTTTGTCGGTATCATCGACATAAGTTTGGCTGTCTGGCTTTTTCCTACAGGGGGAGGTGGAGGGTCCACCCCAACAGCCCCCAGCGATCGATCCCCAGACTTCCCCCCCCCCTCGGACGCCCCACCTCGAAATCCCCCCAGGATTTGCGCCTGCCGACTTCAAAAGTCAACAGAAAAATAGGGTTTTGAGGGTAAATTTTTAAAATTTTTTTCCGGCTTCGCCTGATTTTTGGACCATTTCTAACTATTAAGCTTAAAATTAGGCTGAAAATCGCATAGTTTTTAGCTTACAGCAGCAAAAAATAGCTATTTTTTAAAGCATTTGACGAAAAACTTTTCGCCCCCCCCCGCGACTTCCCCCCTGGAAATTTGGCCAAGGAAACAGCCCGGCTATAGGAAGCTGAAGCCCTTATGATACGAAAAACGTTTGAAACCGCGTTGAGGAAACCGCATGGAATTGGAATGATTCAAAAAGCCTTAGCAGAGAGCAGAGCAATCTGCAGTGGTGCCAATCCTTGTTCAGAGACATGCCAGAGATATACAACAATTTGTATCACAATTTTTAGGATATTCAATTTTTTAAAATAGTTTGCTCTGAAGTTTACCTCAAGTTCTGGATCTTGTCCACAATTTGTCGTTTACTGTATTTGAACAATTGTTTAATTTCAGAGTCACGGGTCAATACGAGAGATCAGAGAACTCCCGACTGGTTTGGTGCTTCCCGTTTCACTTTCCGTGAAACCGGTGGTGCCCCGAAGAAATCAAAGTGTGTCAAGTGTCCACGTGCTCAGCTAAAGCTGGAAAACTCTAGAAAGTTCAAAGGTATATGTATACGAATTTTGCTGCTCGTTATGTTATACTGCTACAGTACTGCTACTACAGTAGCATTTATGTTTTTTGATACTTTTACCTGTTCAATATTATTTTCCCTAATTTATGTCGCTTACCTTCCGTTTTGATCACGAAATGCTTAGCAGTTGGGATTGACAGTTTGGCCCACTTTTTGTGCAGACAGTGCTCGTACGGTTGCTACTTTTACTAAATTTTCGGACTTTTTTCAGATTACTACGTTTTCCTACTTTTGAGCTATAAATTCCTACGTTTTTGGTATTTTTTCTCGGCTAATATTTTAAGTAGAATCAAAGTATTATTTTATAATGCTTACTTTTACTCACTGGTACACTCTTTACAATAAATTACATTCTGAAGGCCACGATATTCCTTCGTACTTATTCCTCTAGTATGCATTCATATTTTATTCCCAACATTACATAAGATTAGCATTCATCTGAGTAGTTTGCAGTTGTAGACATATCGATTTCAAATCCGATCTGGTATTACTGGACTGTTCTATTTAATATTTTAGCGGATTTACTAGAAATGGTCGAGATGTTCAAGAATTTGGATCTGAACAAAGATACCAAAGACCCTATCAAGGATACCAATGTCCTGAACAAAGATATTAATGCAGATGGAGATGGCGAAACCAGTACCAAAGGTGGTCCAAAATAGACTCTGATGCTCATGTCATCAGGTTGTGGAGTATCGGGTATAATATGTGGAGCTTTAATGTGTGAACAATGTATATATTGTATAGACTTTATTTTTTCAGTCAGCCATTGAATGCAGTCAATTTTTAGTCGTACCTGTATTCTTGCTATTTGAATGCTAGAAGGAAGCGAGGTGTGGATGCGGTTAATAATTATTTTAATTAACGTCAGAATAAAAACAACGCATTCCCACAAGCACCTGCTATACCTTCACAAATTTTATGCCATATGTTTAGCTTATTTTGTTAAAACGTTTTGTACTGTTACTGTTTTTAAAGTGAATTGTTTTTAGATTTGTTGAACTGTTTATACGCACTGTTTTAGAATTGCTTTGTTACCTTTTTAAACTGCTTTCAACTGTTTTTATTGCTTCAACTTATTGTGTCTTTGATTATTCGTCTGAGCTTTAGTTCCAGGAATCTTTTTTCTGGTGGCTGCTATCTGTTCTGAGTCAAAACCATGAAATTGTTGTAATGTATATTCAGTGTTTGTGTTCAGATTTGGCTCTTGTTGAAATATCTTGTCGGGTGCCAGTCCCATTTTTCAACCCACGATCCAGAGCTCTTGTCTAAAAATCGTTAAATTTGATGGTGCTAGTGGTTTTAATAGGGAATATTGTAGCCGGTCCTGGTCGCCCCCCCCCCCCCACTAGTTTGGGCTTTCCCCCACTCACTCACTCCGCGGGAATGCTTCGCCGGAATTTCTGGTCTAAAAATCGTCTAGTTTGGTACTAAAACTGAAATTTATTGTGTTTATTGAGCACGTTTCAGTTGATCCAACGGACTTTCATGCTTTATTCCCCCACTCAACTTTTTATGAAGTGAGGTGGCGCCCACCACTTATTTTTCCCAATGAAAATCTCAGCCAAGTCTAGCATTAATACATCCTGGTTTGGTTAGGATTCCATTTTTGAGCATTCTTAGTTCTCTTGCAGATTCCATTTTTGATATGTTTTATGGTTCTTTACAAAGTTGAAGTTTGCAGCGGAAAACAGAATTTTGTGTTCATATAATGTAACCTGGACTTATTCTACGCGGGGGGGGGGTGGAGGCGGTGGTCTCCCATAAACACTCTGCCCCCAAAATAGTCCCCCCCCAATAATCGTTCCCCTCCCCAAAAATCCCCCAAAAAGGTGGATGCCCCGCTTGGTACCAAATTTTGCCCTGAAAGATTCGCAAAGAAGAAGGCCAAATTTTCAAAAAGTTTTCTGCTGCGCCGGAGATTTTTGCCTTTTTGACCACTAAATCTGGCTATTCTTGCAATAAAAATCAACTTTTACAGTGCATGCTGGAAAAATAGCGCTATTTTAGCCCCACCCCAAAACAATTCCTCGCCCCTCGGACTTTTGGGGGCAAGAAGCCCCCCAAGAAAAAATCCCTAAAATAAGTCCAGGTATGCCTTATTATGTTTTCGTGGCACACAAATACTTAATAGTTTTGTTTATACAAGCTGAATTTGAAACTGCGCTGTTCTGTATATTCAGTGTTTGTTAAGTTTTTTAAAAATAAATGTGTATTTCCAAAGTCTTCTTGTTTTTCCTTTCAATTGTGTGGCTCTGAATCCGAATGCTCTGTGAACAATTACGTATTGTATAATAATTATTCTCCGAATTCTGTTATCATTCGGTGAAGCTAAATTGAATTGTCTATTTAGATATGTCTTCTATCTAGATAGAAAAAATCCGCAGCACTCTGGCTATTTCCGTGGCAAAAATTGGAGGGGTGCCCCCCAGATCTGGAGAGGGCACAGATTTCTGGGGGGGGGGGGACGAAACTTTTTTCGAAAAATGCGCTATTTTTGCTGCTGAGCTCAAAACTAACCAATTTTTATCCTATCCTAGCTTAAAATCGCTAAAAAGGCCTGAAAACCAGGCGAAGCAGGAAAACATTTCAAAATCTACCCTGAGAACCCTATTTTTCTTTTGACTTTTGAAAGCTTAGGGGGCGGCATACCCTAATCCTGGAAGGGGAGCGATTCTTTGAGGGAACCAAGTCTGGGGGGACCGATTTCTGGGGGGCGCCCCCCTTGTAGGAAAAAGCCAGCTACCTAATGCATTCTCGACAAAGTTATTTTATTAATTTTACTTGCTGAAATTTTTTATAGAAAGATGTCGGTGCACAACCGAGTAAATTTTAGTTCACGACGTCCGACATCCGACATTCGAAATTTCGACATCCTTTCCTAGTCTTGGTGCTCGGAATTCTGTGAAACGACAACTGCTTTTATCCAAACAAGCGTTTACTGTGGATTTTGATTTACAAGCTGATATTAAAATAGTCTTTTTGGCAAGCAAGCTTTTGTTTTTGAATATAATCCAATTGTATACAGTTTGTAGTCAGTTTGAGGAAAATTGAATAATGCACTGTATAGCTCTTGGCCATACGGCTCGGACGGCAAATCATTTTGTTCGGCCCAGCTTTGAATGAAAGCCTGGTACCGCTACCAGACCTGGTCTATTAAAAGGTCCTGGCCTGGCAAGCTCTAGAACCTTTCGTGCTCCGCAGCAGTGTTGTTCACCAGCCGTGTCCAGTACTTACTCTCCTGTCTGACTATTTTTGGGTCATCACGGGCCGGCTAGCTGGTGTCGCAAACTTGTCAGATCGGTTTGGAAAATTGGGGCAGTAAGCAACGCTACTCAGGCCTTTAATAGTCTGACCACGGTCTCATCGTGAACAGGCCAGGGGCCGATGCTATTAACGCCAAAACACGGGCTAATTCGCAAGCCCGGGTTAATTTGTTTTATCTTTAACCGATGAAATTAACCCAGGTTAGCGACTTAACCCGGTTTTGGGCGTTGATAACATCGGTCCCAGGCTGGAATAATTTTATAGTTTCCTTTTTCCCGATCTAAATGGATAGTGTGAGCGGAAAAAAGTTTAGCGTCTCTACGATTCTGCTTGGGTCCTCCTAGCCCGGCTCGAGAAACTGCTTGCCGGCTTGAACCGAGGATACTCGGCAGACCTGACCCGAGTCGTGCCGTTTGGTTCTCAGACCGATCGGGCACGTCAGTCTTTACTGGAACGGTCGTACAAATTTTTATGACACTACGTAGGTACGTACGTACGTAGATAAACATTTACTTAATTAGGTTCAGTTTTTGGCTGTATCCCTGTATTCTGCGATTGTGACTAGCATAAGAAAACTTGCATGTATCTTTACTGCGGCTATATATACTTTGCACAACTGGTCGCTTAACCAATTAATCTTAATTAAATATATACTTAGAATTTTTGAATTTTCAAATTGTTTTCATTTAAATACTGTCAATACTTCCAATACCTCTATACTTTCATAAAGTTTCAGTTGTCTTTTCATGCAGTCTAGAGATGCTCCTGGGTCTTAGGGTTCGGTGCCGGGGACAGATATCTGCTTTACTTCTCTGCCAAGATTTATGGGGGGGGGAGGGCGGCGATATGAGGGAAAGCTCTCGATTGGGGACGGCATATTTTTGCAAAAGTTTTTAAAACCTGGTGAGAATCTCTTAAAAACAAACTAGTTTTAGGTGTTTTATTACGATTAAATATTTTTAAAATCTGGCTAACCTGGGAAATTCTTCTAAAGTCCTATAGGTTAGACAGTGGTAATTTTTCGGGGGGGCACGGGCACCCCTCCCCCCAGTAGAAATAAGCCAGGATAGCCGGTGCGCGATGGGAAACGGCCTGGTCGCCTAAAAGTCGCTGAATCCATGTCGACAGATTTAATGTACTAGGCAATCAGGCTAACTGCTTTCAATGAAAAAGAAGAAGAAAGTCTTAAGTTTGAAGAAAGTTTTAAGCCGTCTAGACTTATGGAGGGCCCATCTGGTTCTACCGCTAAAAAGTTCACCTTCAAAATATCAAAATTCTACAGTCAAGATTCTACATTCTGTAGTTGAACAGTTTCTTATGTCTTAAAAATTACAAGCCAAAAATGAATTTAATTTCAGTTTTGCATTTCTGAAATTTAATTTCAGTTTTGCCGGCCAAAATATGTCTAAAAACCTCCAGTTTTCATTGATTCCTTATTTTCCAAAAATTCCTGGGGCTCAGTAAAACTGGGCTCAAGCGTGTACTGGCTTGACTCATCTCGACCAGGCCGGCTGGGTTGGCAGGATGGCCTGGCTCAGAATCGTGCTGGGCTGTTCGACCTGCCTCATCGGCCTGTACGACCTTGGACGGGGGCTTCACGCCCTTTTCAGGCTAGTGACAACACTAGAGTCAGCTAAAGAAACAGGCGATGTGGTTTTGCCCACTCGAGTCTTGTCCCCTTCCTCCGTGATAAGTCCCGAATCCAAACATTCCTCGCAACCAAAGACATTCCTATTGCACCATTTTTACGGCAGATTTTTAAAACGTTTGAAAGTTTTCAAGATGATTAATGAATCTGCAAAATTTTAACTTTAAACTTTTGAATGCCGACTTTTGGTAGTTTTTTTAATGCGTACATAAAACGTCGAACCTTACCAAAAATCTAAAAAACCCTTTAGTTCCACCTCCTATGATGAAGCCTCCAATTACATCTAAACCAGCATATGCTTTTTTAATCATGGGGAAACCGAGATCAAAGCAAGCATTATAGTTTATTTTAGTTTATGTTTTCAGTTTAGGCATGGATTTGCAGTGAATTTCCTTTTAGTAGCCGGAAACTTCACATCAACAACAGTAGCAAAATCAGACTATATGCTTATCAGGTCTTGGCCGGCTTTCCCTCGCTAGTCGTAAAGAATATGAAAACCTTTAAAAACCTTAAAGTGAGTTCAGTTTTGTAGCTTTGATTTAGCATTTGGATTTTCTGCTTAGATGTGCTCAAAGAAGCAATTAAGGATTTTAGATGTGCTAAAAGAAGCAAATAAATATTTAATAAATTATTTTTGGTGTTTTGATTTAAATGAAAATGGGAGTCCGAAACTCTCCCCCAGCTACATAATATTACGTATTTTTATGTATGTTTGCAGGGGAATTTGTAAAATCGTCCAATATTTAAATAATTGGCAATGCCAATTGACTGTACCCAATTTTATGGCCATTCAGCAGCTGCGCGGGTGAGTGTAAATGCTACGAGTAATTGGTTCTCAATTTTTTCAGGGTATGGTTTATGTCTTGCCCAATCGAACTAACTGATTTTAAAATTGCCCAACTCCCACTTTTTGGGCCACCCTCTGCTTTCACCTCAGGGTTTTAGGCTGCTCTAATGCTTACCTACCTATGGTTATTACCCTCTCGCTACTTCTGCAAGTGTCCAGAAGCCCAGACTTAAACATTCTGCGATTTTGTTCTTGTCACATTGCTCCCATCTTCCTCGCAATCGCCCCAACTTTTGTCATCTAAATAAGCTTTGTTGAACTAACCTCCGTCTTACCTCCTTTTCAGTAAAAAGGTTTAGAATTCTAAATGTGACTTTAATGAATGAAATTTAACGGAATGAAAAATATTTTCTTTTAACTGTAACCACACCAACATATCTGCATGTATTTTCTTGTTGCTTTCAGAGAAGTTCGCGACCACAGGAACACCTATCTGCTAGTGTAGATAGTGCCAGTGAAACATTGATAGTGAATCATTCATCTAAACCACATGGCGATCTCAGTGAAAAGTAAGTGCATATTTAAATTTTTAGTGTATTAAATCAATTGTAGGGTGAAATGGTAAATTTTGACTTTATTGTTGCAGTGCTCGGACAGTTCCTACTTTTCCTACTTTTTTCCTACTTTTTCGTATGTTCCTACTTTTTTCCTACTTTACGTCAAAAATTCCTACTTTTTCCTAGTTTTTTCCTGTGAAAGGTGAAATTGGCCTGATTTGACAGAAATTTATCCAAAAAATCGCTGACTTCTTAATAATCGTAAAATAATTTACAATTAGTTTTTCGATATTTCTTACGCTATTATGTGAGATAATCAAACATAAAAAATTTGCGACATCAATCCCAATCGGCTGGGTTTCATCCGTTTTGTCAGTTTCAATGGTCAAATTCAGCTTTGTAAATCTTACGGCAGAGTGCTGTTTGGCCTCGTTGGCATATCTCTGGGTTTATTTTACTGGCGGGGGGGGGGGGGGCGCCCCCCCCCCCACTTTTTGGGTTCCCCCCCCCCCCACTCGAGCACCTCCACCCCACTCGTCCCCCCCCCCCCACTTTTTTGGGCTTCCCCCCCCACTCACTATAGGGTGCCCAGAAAATGTCAAATGTTTAGGATTTTTGGTCAAAATTTTCAAAATTTTTCCGGCTTTGCCGGAAATTTTTGGTCAAAAATCCTCATTTTTGGTGCTAAAACTCAATTTTTGAGCACTTTTAAGCTTAGTTATAGCAGCATATGTAGAAAACAGGCTTTTTATACGGTATTTTTGGCATTTTTAGCCCATTTTATTCCCCCCCCCCCCACTTTTCGACCTCCCCCCCCACTAGTGGGGGGGGGGGCTCCCCCCCCACTCTCCCCCCCCACTTTTTTTCGCCTAAAGTAAACCCAGTATCTAAAGAGTGGGGTCTTATTAAGATTACGTACCCGCAGGTCCAGGTCCAGGTCCAAATTCCGTATAATTTGAAAAATTAGCTGAAATCTCGTAAGAGCGTGTTTTTGACCAGACTGTGCTCAAGCATCGGTGGTGGTGGTCGGTGGTCGGTGGTTCGATCCCCGGAGATCAGAAGCCAACACAGCTTCCATACTTAAATCGGCAAATGGGTACCAACATGGTGGGAAGGTAACAGGATTTTGTCTAGAAGGGCCGGCCTCTTCAACGGCTGAGAATCCGGGGATGAGCACCTTCATCCCATGTCCTGTGGCAGGACGGAGGTATCTCCTGGGGTGTTCAAGCATCGCAGTTTTTGGTTTCGAAAAGTTATATGAAACTTTGCTACGTTTCTGAAAAAATGTTAATCCTTTTTATCTACTTTTCCAAAATCGTCATGTCCGAGGCCTGTTGTTGGGAAGATGTTGTAATTTTGGGGTGAAAGCCAGGTCGCTGAATTTGGAACTACCCTTTTCGGACGTAAGTATGGACAATTCTAATACCTGATAGTGGTAAATTCTGAAGGACTGTTTTTACTAATGTAGCCTACATTTTGTTTTTCAGGCCGCTTCCATTCCATGTCCTTTTTGAGAGGGAAACCGCCAATTATTTCTCCACATACGGGGCCAAGGTGTCAGCCTGGTTTAGTCACAGCGGTAACTGGATGCCCAGATTTTTTCCTGATGTCGGTGTTGTCAATACCGGGCCCTCCCTGACCCGAAGCTCTGCTCCTGCTCCTGCAGTAACTGACATAACCACCCAGCCTCCTGGCCCAGCTCCTGGTCCTGGTCCTGTACTTGAAGCCGCTGACCCACCCGCCCAGCAGCTTCCTGGTCCTCGCGATGAAGCGGCTGGACCGACCGCCCAGCCTCCTGGCCCAGTTCCTATTCCTGGTCCTGAAGCCGCTGACCCACCCGCCCAGCAGCTTCCTGGTCCTCGCGATGAAGCGGCTGGACCGACCGCCCAGCCTCCTGGCCCAGTTCCTATTCCTTGTCCTGAAGCCGCTGACCCACCCGCCCAGCAGCTTCCTGGTCCTCGCGATGAAGCGGCTGGACCGACCGCCCAGCCTCCTGGCCCAGTTCCTACTCCTGGTCCTGAAGCCGCTGACCCACCCGCCCAGCAGCTTCCTGGTCCTCGCGATGAAGCGGCTGGACCGACCGCCCAGCCTCCTGGCCCAGTTCCTATTCCTGGTCCTGAAGCCGCTGACCCACCCGCCCAGCAGCTTCCTGGTCCTCGCGATGAAGCGGCTGGACCGACAGCCCAGCCTCCTGGTCCTAAACTGACTGCAGTAGCAGGTCCGGGAACAATAACGCTTTCGTCTTCCATATCCAGATCTTCTGCTGATGACGACTCTGAGCCGTCACCTCCAGTCAACTATGTTGTGCAATCCCCGTTCCAACCCGTGTCTGGCGGCTTTCCTACTCTTGACCTAAACACTACACATGTCGGTCTCAAAGACGTTCTGGTCATTACCAAACTGAGAAGGGATCCGAATGTGCTGTTGAAGCCGTTAGTCCTGCAATTTCTGGCTATTGCTGGTGGCGTGCTCGACTTTCCCGTTGATGAAAGTTTGGTCCTATCATGCACTATTTTCCCATCTCCACGGTTACCCCGCCCTGTTGCAGTGCTATTCCTTTCCTCTGCTACTGTTGCGGAACTTTTGAAGAGGTCATCAGATTGCAACTTCGAGTATCAGGGATCTAAACTAGTTCCCTGCACCAACTTGTCTACAAAGACTATTTCAAGAATTTTGAAAATGTTGTTTTATGAAGCATATGTTGTTATATAATTTCTGGCTGTTCTTTTTATTTCAAACTAGACTTTTTCTTTCTATATCTTTGCCATTGCTAAATAGTGATTCATGCTTGCTTGTGTAGTTGTTAGGTGCAGTAATTTGGAAATCTTCATGAAGTTGAAATGCATTGCAATTCATGTGGAACAACAGTTACTGTATTGTTTGCGATGCGGTATTTAATGAATATATAACCCTTGGCTGTATATTTGTGTAAAAAAACGCTGCAGCTTGTGTTTTTATGATTCCTCTGTTAAGAATTTAGGTTAGATAAACTTTGTTTAATCTTGACATTTTTCAAATCAGTGCTGCATATATTAACGAGCATGTAGCACGACAGCTACTGTTCTGTGATGCTGCATTGCGAACTGGTTTTAAATACACCAAATCAAATTAGTCTGAATCATAAGATAGCCGACAATGTTTTTATCTGATTTGTTTCTGTCAGATATGTCAGGTCTCTGCGTTTATAGTATTCCAACTTTATGTATATATTTGTATATTAGCATCTATTTTTAACTACTACTACCATCTTCTATCTAGGATACGTCAGCAGATAAGAGCATGTAGCACTTCAGCTACTGTTCTGTGGTAATGCATGGTGAACTCGTTTAATTTACCGGATCAAACTATTTAGATAGGTATTTAGGTAGCCGGCACTATAGATGGTTTTCCATTTTTGATGCATGTATAAACTTGGACATGTTAACGACTGCACTATTTGTTTCGAAATGTCAGCTATATTTGTTTGTATTGTATTCCTACTCTGATTATTTCTTTAATAGTTTATATCTTGTACAACATAAAACTGCTACTACTACTATCTTCTATCTAGCGTACGTAGGTAAAGAGCATGTAGCACGTCAGCTACTGTTCTGTGGTTCTGTACTATTTGTAACGGTCTGTTCGAATTATATTAGGCTATGTTGAATTTGAGTCGGCAATATAGACAGACTTATAGTTTTTGAGAATTAGAGTATGCATGTATTGGATTTCACCTTGTGACATGGTATAGCTTCATTGCCAATTTGATTGTGATGACTTGGAATTTGAATTTTCTTTCTACGACGTCCTGAACCCGGAATTGAGGGCTTTGACGAGGAAGAGGGGATCTAGATAGTCCTCCGCTGCATGGCACTTGAGCAATGAAACGGTAGTTCGGGGGCGCCGGCGTGGCCGGGTTTGGTCTCTGATCTGCGAACAGTCCACTTGCTCAAGAAGTCCACTAGCAGTTGACCTGGGACAATGAACTATTGTTCTGAACCCAGAATAAAGGGCCTCGTCAAGGAAGAGGGTTGCCCGCCGTTTGGTGTATTATGCTCCGGCACTTTGTGGCTGACCCGGGACAATGGACAAGTAGACAACTAGTTTTTTATTGAAAATTGTTATTGAATTGGCAATGAATCCATATTCATACTATTTGCTGTATTGGGTTTTGTTAATTTTCCGTGACTTGGCATAAATAATATGCATAATAAATGTTATCGTCGCTTGAATTTTTATCTGTTCCTGAGCAACAGCGGCATTATAAATGGTTTGCTATTTTCATGTTTAAGTTTTGTGTGTTTACGGCTGCACTGTTTGCTTTCTGTACAAGTCATAATAGCTGATTCTGACAAACAGTTTGGTTATCTGATGTATGTTTCTACTGTCACCTCCGTTTGCGTTTTGTATTATATTCCAACTTTGTTCATTTGTTATTTGTTTATTAGCATCTATAACTACTACTATCATCTTTTATCTAGCATACATGAGTAGATGAGCATGTAGCACGTCAGCTACTGTTCTGTAGTGCAGCTTTAAATAGTTAGAATCGTAAGTAACCGACATTACACATGGTTTGCAATTTTTGATGCATTTACTTTGTTGTTTATGTGGCTACAATGTTACCTGTTACTGATTCTGGCACTCGCTTCTTGAATTGGTTTTGTGGTTTTGTATATGCGTTGTCACTGTACTTCGTTCTTATCTAACGTTTATATATCTTGTAAATGCTAACGTTTTTGTGAAGCTGGGTCATGTGTTCTCTTGAAGTTCCTGTATTTTGTATGAGCAAAATAAAAGTGTGTGTGTGTGTTGGCACTATAGGTGGGTAGCCATGACCGTGTATGAGCGCGGATTTTTTTATTTTGATTTTTTCGGCCCGGTCCGACCCGGCCCGCAAGTTGACAAAATTTGGCCCGGCCCAGCAAAAACAATTTCCAAAATTTTAGTACATTATTTCAAAGTCTTAACATAGAAGCGCCAAATTTTACTACTAAATTTCGCTGTACGAAAGCTAATCTTGGTTCTTTTTGCTACATATTCTTACAGTCTATCCGGCCCGCCAATATTGAATTTCTCGGCCCGGCCCGGCTAATGGATGTCGGCCCGGTCCGCTAACCAATGCATGTCGGCCCAGCCCTAACTTTTGATTTTTTTGACCAATAACTTTGAAATTTGGTGTGGGTGCATACTGGAGGCTGCTGAATTCAAAAATTCAAAAATTTTAAAATTTTAAAAATTTTTAAAAAAAATTAAATTTTTGCTTGGTAAGGGGGGACCAAGGGGAACCAAAAAAATTTTTGAAAAAATTGCTGAAAACTTGCATACAGGGGTTTTCTGGGGCGCTGAGCACGAATCTGAAATCTGTTTTTCGATCCAGCTTTTCGTTAGCTCAGTATAAGCTAAAGTTGTAAGCTTAACATGTAAGCTTATAGTGAGCTAACGAAAAGCTGAATCGAAAAACGGATTTCAGATTCGTGCTCAGCGCCCCAGAAAACCCCTGTATGCAAGTTTTCAGCAAAATGTTTTTAAAAAAATTTTTTGGTTCCCCTTGGTCCCCCCTTACCAAACAAAAATTTAAATTTTTTAAAAATTTTTAAAATTTTAAAATTTTTTGAATTTTTGAATTCAGCAGCCTCCAGTATGCACCCACATCAAATTTCAAAGTTTTTTAGTCAAAAAAATCAAAAGTTAGGGCTGGGGGGGGAAAGCGCAAAAGATCCTCCTCATCTCTAGTCGAGGGTAACCGTGGGTCAAGGTATTTAACCCGCTTCCAACTCTGGTATTTGGACATCACGCTGGTACGTTATACTAAAGGATCCATTTTCCCCCTTGGTTTGCTGAAAAGTTGTATGTGGGGGTTTTCTGGGTCATCTAGTTTTTATATACTTCTGACTTCAAGCAAAATCGCTCTAACTACACTCACTACGAATAGCAACTAATTCAGATCGCGGATTTCAGATTCGTCTAGGCGACTCAGAACCCTCTTTATGTAACTTTCAACAAAATCCCAGACATTTGGGTTTCCATAGCCAGATTTCGAAAAGCAAATTTCCTTTTAAACAGTTATAACACTGCGATACTAGATAGATCTAGTGTCCTGATATCACCATATAGTGCCTCAAGCATTCCTTTAAAAGTCATAGGCCGTTCGAATTCTAACATAAGTAAGCAAGCACTTGTACGTAGAGTTGTTCGGGGGCTGGACTTCGGCTTGCTGTCGTGCCGTAATCTCTAGCTGAGCTGAGTCGAGTAAAGGACAATCACATAGGAAACAAACATGGTTTAGTTGCGGAAGCTGCTTCGTCTTAGTCAGCCTTTGCCAACTGCAGGTTAACGACTTGTTCAGTTTTGCGATCGCATTAAATTTTTGTTTAACCTGTCTGTAATGGCAAGAACATTATAGTTGCTTGTTTGTACTGCTTCATTTTTGTTAGTAATTAGACGGTTTTCTTAGGATAGGAAATAAAAACAATGTCTGTAGTTGTTCTTCCTAAGAAAGCACACATTCACTGAGCCGGGGGCGACTGGGGGGCCGTCCATCCGGACGACCCCGGGGGCCGGGCCCCCGGGGCTGGCCCCCAAAATAGTGGCCCAGCCCCCAAAATTCGGGGGGCCGGGGGCCGGCCCAGCCCCCTTTTTAACGAATCGAGGACAACTCTACTTGTACGTAGTACCTATGCTTATGCACTACTATCCTAAAGGTGATACCTAAAAGTTCCAGTCACTAATAGTTGAACACATCCACTAACATTGGCAAGCCGTAGTATAGCACATACGATTTGACTTTATTGAGTGATTATATTGTTGAACAGATACATAAAAATTAGTCAAGCAGTAAAAAGCACATACGATTTGACGTCAACTATTCGAAGGTGTAAAAAGGTGACTTTATTTGAACTATTCATAGGTGTATTGTTTAATGGCAGCTTTCTATTTCCTACTCATTCAAAAGAAAACCAAGAGTTTCATGTGGTTGACGTCATCAGATGCACACGATGTTGACATGGAATGGCTGGTGATCTGAAATACAAAATTTATCTACGTTTTTAAGGCGCTATCAGGGACGAGTTGCATCTACATAGCTCACAAGAGATACATAGGTAGACAGATAGACAGATAAAAGTGCACAAAAAAGCATAAAAGAACTCTTTAATTTAATTTGCGCAAATTAAGCATAAAAGTCCTTTAATCTATTTCTAATTAAAAACCCTACGGCAGTTTTTATGAACAGACTATGCAAAATCTCTACAGAAATATAACCCAAGTATCAAAAGCTAAGTATATCCCATTTACTTCCTGTTATAAATCTGTGCAGATTTTGCGCAACCTTTTATTAGCTTTCTTTATTTGTGGACAGATTCTATACAACAGCTCTTTATAAACAAAACAATTCTGCACACATTTATATCCTATTCTGTGCAGAAACGTTTTTACAATTAGCAAATCTGCGCAGATTTATTACCATTAAAGAAAATTTCTGTACAGATTTATTGCATTCTGTATAGAAATAAAATGAATTCTGTGCAATCAATGCACATTGTGTACCTTAGTTAGTTTGACAGACGCATAATGTTTAATGATTCTTTAACGCTTTTATGTCAACGACATGTAAAAAGTGGATAAACAAGAAATAAAAATGCTCCTAAAGAGCAAAGAAAGGAATCTGAGTCAACATGGAACATGTAAAATGCTAAATATTGTCGGTTGTAAATTAAGAATAAGACAAGCATGTAAAATGCTAATATGAGTCTGGTGAGGTTGGAAAGTGCAGAAGACAAGTTTGTACACGCACCAATATGAGTGCATGCCAAATAGACTCATATTGGCATTATTAGTATTCTGAAGGTAAGTGGTTGCAAATTTCGGTTATATATCACTCACGTAATGTCAGCAAGACGAGACAGGGTAGTTTTAGGGTGGATGACAGGATGCTACACAGGTTACGCACGTTCGGATACGATCGATCCCGACCTGGGCCAAAAATTATATAGCGAAATATTGTAAATTTTTTGCTATTTTTTGACCAAAATTTAGAAATTTTGAAAGTCAAAAATAGGTCAAAGTGTTTGTTTTCTCACCAATTTGAATGAAAACAACAATAGTTAAT
>JASAND010030140.1:0-37635 GCA_030248195.1 Trissonchulus latispiculum | reverse complement strand
GAGGACAGATACAGTCAAAACAGCCACAAGTCCACGGATCCCGGAGGATACGATGACATCAGCTAGAGAAATGACAACAAACGTGGGAGACCCAAAGTCGTAGACCCCTGCTTATCACGGACGGCTTGACCCCCCGGGGGGCGGATCTTTCGCCAGACGGATTCATCACACGGCTGAGCTGTCGGTTCCCGAGGGCGTCAGGTGATGGGGCATCTCACTTGGAGGGCGCGGTGAACTCTCTGAGTTCTTCGTGAGGGCTGGTCCAGAGGTAATGGAGGACCGAGCGGGAGGGTCAGTAGGGAATGGTAGGAGGCAGCGGACCGGGGACCGAGGACCGGAATCCGCCGGGCGGTCGGGACCACTGTTGTTGATGTTGCCGTTGTCGACAGAGTCCAAATGGAGCAGTAGTCTGAGTCAGTGGGGATGCACAGGATGGAGAACGGAGCCCCAGTCGAGCTCCAAAGGACGGTCAGAAAATAAGTTGACTAATCCACCACTTTTCTCTCTCTTCCAGGGTTTTGTCAAGTCAGAAAATTCCAATAGCAGTTACTAATAATTGATCTAATGTATGGTAGAGGTTCCGAATCAAAACCCATTTGATTCAGGAACCATACCCATACATTAGATCAATGATCAGTAACTGTATTGGATTTTTCTGACGACGAAACTACTCGGAAGAAGAAAGAAAAGTGGTGGATTAGTCAACTATTTTCTGACCATCCTTTGGAATCAACTGGGAGCACGTTCTCCGTCACAACAAATCCCCACCCCCCGGGTCCAGGTTTACTAGCATCCATTTGGACTCTGTCGACAACAACAACATCAATAACAGTGGTCCCGACCCTCCCGGCAGTTCCGGTCCTCCGGTCCCCCCAGTCCCTGCCTCCCTGCCTCCTACCGACCCTCCCGGGAATTTCGGTCCTCCGGTCCCCCCAGTTCTTTCCCGTCTGACCCCTGGAGCCCCAACCCTAGAGAACTTTGAAATTTTCCTTCCCTCCCGAAATTGGATCCCCCGCTATCTGACCCCTCAGGAACGACAGCAGCGTGTGATGAATCGTCTGAAGAAGATGCCCCCGGTGGAGCATCGAAACCGGTTACGTGATTAAGGTTGGTCTGACTTTGGGTGTCCACGTTTGATTTTCATTTCTCTAACCAAAATAATATCATCATGATATAAGATCGCCATTGTTCATAACTAAAAACAACTAACAAAATTCGCTAATCATTTGTTAGTCACATTTGGTGCAAACCAGTGTAAGTTAAGTTTATATAAAACTGTACGTAAGTAAGTAATTTGAAAATTCAGAGTTAAATAGGATTACCTATAATGTGGTGTGCGTCTACGGAAGTAGATGCCTTTCAGATTCAGCGAAAGTCTAGAAAGATTTCTCCCTAAATTCTAGTGTGCGTCTACGGAAGTAGATGCATTGAGTGCACTTTAGTTTAATGTCAAGTGTGCGTAATACGGAAGAATCACCGAATGACGTTTACAAGTACATACATGTAATTGTTAAATAAGCAGTAAGCACGTATATTATTTGTTTCAATACTGAATTAGTCCCAAATAACATATACAGAGTATAAACATTTGATATGCAACCACATTTGGAGCCTATTCTGTACCTCTAACCTTTGGCACTCGAGGAGGTTCCTATTCCATGGCAAATTTGGTAAAGTCTGAAATATTTGGAAAAGAGTCTTTGCAAGTTTGACTGTACCCTAATTGATTCACTAAGAGTGAGTCAATGTCCGGAAGGAAAAGCTAGGTGTAGCAGATGTGGGAAACAAGTTTGTTGATTGATTAATGCTTAATTATTGAGTTGGTCTTAAATAGCGTCACAGAATACAACAGAAAGTCTACCTACATATGACAGTAGAGACTGATAGGAAGTGCCCTCAAACGCCCTCAGGTTCTTTTCGAACCCGCTTTGTATAAGCTTATTTCGAGTGATATTAGCTTTAACCTGTCTTTCCGTAAATTGTGTTGAACAGTTTCAACTTACCTACTGAATTTAAAAAAGCAAGAGGTCAGGATAGGACAGACACTATAAATCCTACATTATTTGAACTTTTACGCTTTCGAATTTAAATGAAATGTTATAGACCTAAGCTTTGACTTGACTCCTACTTAAGATCATCTGTCTTGCCTAATCCCAAAAAACCTTTCAGCTCAGATTCAGACAAAGCTTTCTTTAACCTACAATTACATAAAATCGAGCGGTGCGTCTGGGAGTGCAGTCTTCTGTGAACTAAATCTCTCTGTGAAACTCAATTTAACTTTTGAGCAATCCACTTGTAGGTAATTGTTATTTGTTGCTGCTAACGGATCAAATAAAATAAGCGAAGCAGTAGTTTATCCGTGCCGACAGTCCAATATGTTTGTTCGGTGCTATGAAAATCAAACCCTTTACGAAGATTCAATAAATCTTTACCTTAGAGCTTGACAAGGTTTAACCGATCTGTGTCACAGCAAAAGTCGCCCATCATGTTGCTGTTTTAGGAAATTCACTATATATATATAGTTAAAATCTGACTTCTTTGTAAACTACATAGATGTGGAATTCATTTGTACAATATGAATGCTGCTTACGTTCCTTACATAACAGTTGATAAAGTTGAAATGAAACAACAAGAATGAAGTTGGCGAATGGAACTCAATTCAAATTCAGAAACAAAATTGTAATTACAAGCGATTGTTTTCTCCAAATCTCCAAGCCAGATACGAACAACAGAATCCTTTTATGAAGCTTTCTTTCTATTAATATCGGAAAGAATAAGAATTTATTTTCCATCTATTGAAAAAATATGACGCGAGTGAACCACCCACTGTTCTGCTTTTAATTATTATTTATTCATTGTATTTTGTTTCCTTCAGACCCCAAAAATTTGATAGTCACTTCCTTATTATTGGGTATAGCAACTTATATATAACTGTGACCCTAAAGCATTTTCCAACTTTTCCAAAGCAGCCACATTGAAAAAGAAACTGAAATCAACTTGACAAACGATTATCGTATACCATTCAGACAGTCTACGTAAAGAAAATGTTAACTTTTGTGATTCCGAGGTCCCAAGTGTAGTGTTTTCTGGAAATATTTGGTGGAATCAAACCGGCCAATCTCAGCTGAATTTGAAATTGTGAGAAATTACCAATTTACAGACACTTTTATTTTTTAGGTTTCAGTTTAATTTGATGATTCATGTATGTGCTAAATTGACGGGTGTGGGTAAAACCCGGCCCCGGCTCCGGCCCCGGCCCCGGCGCACCTGGGTAAAACACGGCCCCGGCCCCGGCGCATGCGTTTGTTTTAGGTGGGTAAAACACGGCCCCGGCCCCGGCCCCGGCGCAGGGTAAAACCCGGCCCCAATGTTTAGAAAACCCGGCGCAATTAAACACGTGCGTATATATATGCATGCAAATAAATACAGACTACATTGTATATGCGTACAACTTACGATAGCGCAAACAGTATATATAATCCCTTGCAACAATGGAAATATATATACGCATTGTTTTGTTTTCATTATGATTTTTTCACAGTTAAGTCATGCATTTACATATTTTTCTTATATTTCCTTTAATGAAACATTTGCATTTAATGAAATAAATGCACAGCGAACGTTTTGAATTTATTTTTACCATACATCACGAAGTTTTAAAACAATTTGAAACAATATATATTTAGAAACAAAACGTAATTAAAAAAGCATTCAAGAAATTTTGCTGACATAGTTACACCAAATAAAGAAAATGACGATAAATTTAAATTTTAAAATTCAAAAATTATTAACTTGTAATGTTTACTATGGGGGGATAAGACATATATACCAAAATTTTCCAGTTCTCCTTGATGTCCCCCTTGAAAAACGTAAATCTTAAATTTTTTAAACTTTAGGAATGTCTTTGCAATTAATAATATTGGATAATTTTAAGCTTTTTAATCGGTTCTTACAAAATATAATTCATATATTTCAAAATTGTTTATTTTCATAAGTACCAACCATGGATCAATACAAAATGGCTAGATAAGGTTGCGTAACACACTGTAAAGTATAAAACTCAACTCATAAACTACGCCTTAAATCGTTACACATATGCGTAATTACACGTACACCTCTGTTATACTGCATAAGAATTTACACTAAAAGTGCGCCGGGCTAGTGCGCCGGGTTTTACCCACTTATTAAACTCTGTGTGCGCCGGGCTGGGGCCGGGGCCGGGTTTTACCCATGTGCGCCGGGGCCGGGGCCGGGGCCGGAGCCGGGTTTTACCCAGACCCAAATTGACTGGGCCAATCGAAAATGATAATGGATAGACTTATTTTGTGTACGACAACTGAGTTAGATGTATCAAGGTTGTGGGTTCAATCCCCACCTCAGGTCCTAATTTTTTTTTGGTCGGGGTGCTACAGTGACACATTTTAGTTTCGTTAGTTTTTTCGTTATCCAAAAAATAATTATTTCAGTTCACTGTTGAAAGATGTCAGCATTTGGTGTTTGGAATCGGGCGCCTACTTGAATTCATATCACTGGGACTTCTGCCAGTTGTAGTAGTTGTAAAGAAAGTGTAATGTTGTAGGCTAGAATCATTCGTGACATCGTTCTTTGATCAATATTAGCCTATTCACGGTACAGTCGTGCCCGGGCTTGAAGCGGGCCGTGGACCCTGGGCTGAGCTTGCACCGGGCCTGTCCGGCCCGGCTTCTAGAACAGAAGACCAGGTCAGTCTCTGTCAATAATTTTCTTTAATAATTTTTCAAACCAATTCCACCAGAATGTAAAAAAGAATAAGCGTCGGGTAGCTGTAAATTTTATAAATTGTAACATTTGTTATTGCGTTTTACAGGATTTTACATACCGGGCCGTCGGGTCTTGAAGCAGACCTAAGGTCTGGCCCGGTTACTTCAGCAGGCACGGGCCTGACAAGGTGAACTTCTTAACGCACAACTATAATTCAGGGCTAATCGATATCAAAATTAATGACGAAGACACCGACAACTCAAAATTGTAGTCTTAAAAGTATCGCTGTTTGCAAACTAGCCTAACATTCATCTACGGCTTTTTCGGGTTGAGTTATCAGTAGAAGCTTGTCACAAGCAAACAGTGGCTTCCTATCCAACAAATTAGTTAACAGCTCACTTAACATCAACTGGATCTTGTTTACCTACAAAAATTTACCCATGTAATACTTTAGCCTAATCATAACTGGAGTGCATTAAAACGAAATCCTATACAGTTTGGCCTAAAATGGTTTGACGGAAACAGACAGGAAGCGAGGGTCGTCTACCTCAGAGAAATGAGGAGGTGGTGAGGAGCACCTTGCTTCCGGAGGTTCCTAGAAGCCTACACTACAAACATATACCTACTCCGAACGGGGGGAGGGTACAGTAAACTTTTGGTTCTGTATAAATAAAGATAAAGGTCCCGCATTTTGCGTCAAAGAATGCATATGAAAGAATGTCACTGATTTGATTATCAGCAGAGTATGGAGAAAGTCTCCGCGGAGAAGCTTAGAGAAATATTTCAGTTTGCCTGCCACCTGTTCAAAACTCCTCCATAGAAAGGCGTGAATATAGAAATAACGATAATCAGTTTGAAAATCTTGCGTCTCTCATATTAAGCAGATCATTCAAATCATATCGATCTTCCGCCTTCCGTTACCGCCTTCGGTAACTGAAGTATACACCACACGGTCACACTAGAACAGTTCTCCATCTCATTAAAGTTTCAGTATTCCTATGAGAATAATCGATTTTGGTTAACTAATGAAGACATAATCCAAAGCGCACTAAACTTATAGGCATTCTAAGTCAAATTAAGTTCGGGGGGGGGGGCGAACTGTTTCTACCAAACGTTGTTGATTGATGCAGAAACGATTCGTCAAAAACGTGTCGTATTTTTATTCGGAGGATATAGATGTTATGTAGAGAGTGGAGACATTCGATACTATGATTTTGGAGGAGAATTCGCAAAGGCAAGAAGACGAAGTTTGAGGAAAATACTAAAATTTGAAATGTTTTCTGAATCGACAATTTTATTACTATTTTTTAAAAATCGCGAATTTGTAGACTATTAACGTTTAATTGTACGATAAATTACACTAATTTATGTTTATGGAACAATGTCCTTCAAAATTTTCCGTTCAAGGTACAAGCCCACAAAGGACAAGGCCCTAATGTCCCCACTGCCAACTTTTAACTTCGACGGTCGACCAGTCGTGTAACCACTCTACTAAAGTTTTGGCAGGTATGTAGTAGAAGTCTTGCCGTACAGTCAACTACTTTCTCAGAATTCAGTGGTTTTAAATGAAAAGAACGACATACAGATACAACGGTAAAGTTATATGGAGAAACCTAGGCTGGACAAAGCCTTAAATTTTAGGAAAATGACATTTGTGAAACAGCAAAAGAGAAAAGAAAATTGAAGTAAGGTAGCTCCTCTCTTTACCGGATTCTATTTTCTGGCCATGTTATATGTTCATATCTCGGGGGATTTGAGTTTAGTGTAGTTCAGAAGCCGCTAATAGTCTTTGCAGGTCCACAACGAGACCACCTTTCTCAATGATTACTGTTAAGGCAGTCTACTTCTTTGAGCAAAGAAATCTTCTTGAAGCCAACCTCCACACAGTACAGGCTTGACATTAAGCTTAGTAGTACATCCTTGTCATCTGTAATTTTACATGACAGCAAAAATTGACTTGAGTTATTCTAATAATAAATACTGTTGGTTAGTCAAATAATGTTAATAACTAAACTTAGCTACACTGCAAATTGGAACTTTAAGAGGATTCTGTTTGTCGGCAGCAACATTAAGGTAAATTATTTGTAAAAGGTTCAACACCTTCGCAGGCTACAGAGGACTGTCTGTTGATGAGCACCGAGGTAAGCTAATGAAAACTAGATGGAAAGTGATTCCCAGAATCGGCTGACTTAGATCTGCAGTCTCAACTAGAGTTAAGACAATTTTTCTTGCCCACATTCGCACATTTTCTCCACATGAGCAGATAGAAAAGTGATGAGGGAAATAGAATGGTACGTAAAGTAATAAACAGATTATTGAGAGAACAACATTATATTAGCTTAGAATTTCAGTCATAATATATTTGTATATCAAACTCATTGGTCATGTAAAAATGACGCCAGGAGTGTCAAGGCACATGTCAATTGGTGAAAAAATTGGTCACATGGTGTCAATTCGTGAAAAAGCTTCAAAATTCAGTTAAGAACTGTCTTAAGCTTTAATTCAGCACTTTAGTGTGCCAAATCCAAGTAGTCCCGGATACGACAAAAATGACTACAAAAGTTTAATGAAATATTAACAAGCTTACATGATAAATTACACTTCAAAACAGTTTCATCCAGGGGTCACGCATTTTCTTGAATCCAATTAGAAAAGTCAATATCAATTACCTTAGGATCCCTTTTTGGTAAGACTTTTCAAGACACGATGAAAGTAATCTCTCACAATTTAAACGCCCTAATTTCAGTAAAATTGGGGAAGAAGTCCCAGCTGTAAAACAAGTTTCTCTCTCTGGTGGTACCACATAATGACAAATAATAGGTCAGTGAGTGGGTACATTAATCTGACAAATCGTTTGCTTCCAAAATGACACTGAGACCCAAGGATGATATATGGATCCGTTGCCGAACTATGGCTTTAATTAGGTATTAGTAGTTTCAAAATGTTGCTGTACATGCAGTGTGTACCTTAATTGCTACTTAAGGTAATATCGTAATTATTTGTTGGAGGCATAAATAAAGATAACAATAATTTTTGAGACATTTTAGCATAAAACTTTGAAACAGGCTCATAGGATTGGATATTCGAGAATTAAAAATTTGACAGTAACCTTATCAGGTGTTTAAAAATAGCAATTCAACATTCATTTATACCCCATTTGTGCCAGCTTGTTTGCCCTTTACAAATATAGACTGAATAATTATATAACAAAATAACGAGCAACTTATTTTAACTCACCTTGCGCATTCCACAGGTCTTGAAGATAAAATGTAAAAATTCTTATAATATATGCAATGCTTATGTCTTATTAATATCCATATTTATTGAAGTCTAATCCACTTTTCTTCATTATCAAAATTAGTCATTAAAAGCTCTAGAAAAGGAATACAGAAAACTAATAAAAGAAAACTGACAGACAGAAATTTTCAAGCTTGGACTCCGTCCCGTCGGGATTGGATTCATCAGTCCAGGTTTATTGTCATAACTCAAACTAATACCAGAAAAAATAGCTAAGAAAAGAAATGTTCACTGCTTTCACGTGTGCCCAGAGTTGGAAGTGGGTCGCGGGTACCCGCGGGTCGACTTTCAGGTCAGTGGGTACCCGCGGGTCAGAGCGGGTCAAGAGTTAGTTTTGTTCACACCAATTATGCGCTCAATTTTGGGCTAATTTCACCAGAAAACTTACAATTTATGATAAATATTCAATTTTTCTTTAAGTTTTGCTCTTTTGTATATGTTTACATTCTAATATTGCTTGTATGATAAAAGTATTTATTTCTATTCATTCATTCATTCTATTATTAGTTCAGTTCAACGAGTTACTTATGATCATTCCTAATTTTATTGGTACTAATAAAATGTATGATGTAAACCGCTAAATCTGTAATTTTCTATCATATCCAAGTTTGGAATCGTCAGTATATAAACACTGCTGCACTCTGAAATAGTCGCCACGCAGCTGTAAAAATAAACCAGAATGGACTGAACTTTTATAAAGTTTGCTACAAGAAAATCGACTTTATCTTCAAAGCTTTGCCTAAATATATACAGATTCTACTGACCGACCGAGGTCCCGACACTTTTGCGATAGAATAACCTGCTTAGATCTAGCGAAAACAAAGACGAAATCATATACAGTTAGCTTTTTGATGTAGCCAAATGTTTGCTTGTAAGTTTTAATACCTCACTATGTACATATTTAAAGCGTTAATTTTTCTCGCTGCATGCTATAAAGTACATAAATATGCGAAAATGTCCAAGTTAAAGAAGTGGGTCAAGTGGGTCGACAAAATCTCAGTGGGTCGCGGGTCGTGGGTCGCGGGTCGCGGGCCAAGGTCCGCGGGTCGCGGGTGCCCGCGGGTCACGAAATTGCGACCCACTTCCAACTCTGCGTGTGCCTACTAAAATTTGTTCGCCATTCATTCAGTTTGAACTGCATACTTTGTATAACGTATTGCGCTAAATTAATGGTGCACTAATGCTTTTGCGAAATCCATTTTAATTTATGTTAATCTGGTATCCGTTTTCTATGGTGGGCAAGAAGGAAAACGATATCTGGCATAATGCTCCCTCACTTTACAACTCTTATACATTTGCATGTTTCTCAGTGATCGAGGCAAAGCTTAGAAGAATACTAAGGATCCTGTTTTTAGACTGCCGGCCCTGAACTAAGGATCACACCAGAACGGATCCTGAAATTGAAAGCTGATCATGAAATGGAACCTAATTTTATTCGCAATCTTTAAAAATGACCATTCCTTCGCTCTTTTGAAAGCTTGTTACAAGAAACTGAAACATATTCGTACACACCATCCAAAAAGCTGGCATATGAATGGCATGGCAGAACCCCAACTCTCTTACTATGACAACTTGAACTCCAACACGCTCTCTGCTTAAAACAAAGTTTCAGAAATATTCTAGGTTGAGCTAAAATATTTGGCCAAAATGACTTCTTCCTATTTTGAACTGTTTTCATTGAATACATATATAATTTTGGTAATATAAATAAAATTTGCATAAAGCACTAAGCAGGCAGAAAGAAAGTATATATATATATATATATATATATATATATATATATATATATATATATATATATATATATATATATATATATTGCAAATTTTTGGCGAATGTTTTTCTTATGTTTTTCTAAATATAAATCTTAATTAAGCTTAGTTCTGTTATTCTTAGCCTCATCAGACGCCTTATAAATATTTGATCAGTGCTACTGCCACACTGCTAAATTCTGCATAATTGTGAGTGTGACAAGCGTGATCATCTTTGACGTCGCATAGGCCTTGTTTATCAGGTTGATCCGGCTTACCTACCACCGCCGTATCACTCCCACTGTTTGAGTAACAAACGATAAAGTTCATACTACAACGATGAACATAAAAACGTGGACTATATTAAGTGTAGTTTTAGAGCGATTTTAGTGTCTGCAGAGAAAAGATACCCACCCGTGCACAAAGCGTAGGGCTGGAAGAGACGCACGTAGGGACAAAATGGGGACGGTTGCGGGAAGCCAGAGATAGCAACTGTAATTAATCACTACAAATAGCGTGACTGTGACATTTGCTTATCACTATCATCACGCACAATCACATAACAAATTATGCGTGGGGCGTGCTAACAGAACTGCCTCTCAGCTTCCTAAAAATACGCTAGAAACGAAAAGGCCAGTTCACACTAGGCAACATTGGGGCAACTTAGTTGAAGCAACTTGGTTGCTTCAACCAAGTTGCTCCAAAGTTGCCCAGTGTGAATGTAGTGGCAACTGCGAAGAAAGTTGCCACAACCAAGTTGCCGCGATCGCGCTTGGGGCGATTTCTAGCGGCAACTAACGCGTTGATTGGTCGATTCAAATTATAAAAATAGGCGCGCACGAATTCCTGCAGTTGATAGGCTGTTGGTTCCACTAGTTGAATGAACAGGTTATGCAAGTTGCTGCAACTTTTTCTTGTGGCAACTTAAGTTGCGGCAACAAAGTTGCTCCAAAGTTGCCTAGTGTGAACTGGCCTAAAGAGTAACAAGGATATTTCCACTAAACCCAGGTGACAGAAGAGTTCTAGATAGATACAGAAAAACGAGATTTTCATAGGGAACCATGAAACTTAATATTTTACCCCGAATTAAATAAATAAAGGTGTCGAATGTAGACTAAGCGGATTCTGACTGGCTAAGCTAAGCCTAGTTATCAACCTAATTCTAAATGTAAGCGTAGTCATTCGTCTTTTATCTGTCTTAGGCATCGGTAGCCAGCTACCCACGAAATGAATGTACTAATGGTCATGCCAGTTACAAATCTAAGCCTTGGGTAGTTTGTCATGTAATTAGGTAATAAATTTTCACCAATGCAAGTCTATTCAAACAAAGCAGCCGCATTAACATTATCAGTTTAACAGGCACAGAATGCACAAGGATGAGTTCAGTGTTCAAGATTTCGTCCAAGACGTCGACTACAAAAAAGGGCAGAGGAGATTAGATTTCGACAAAGTTGCGCTTTGATCCCTGTCCTTTGTCTAAAACACATTATTCCATATAAGCAAGATAAATAGAATAATATATCACATAATAAAAAGATAAAAATATATGTCACTAGTCTAGTAGGTAAGTGCTCTTATAGCAGAGTAAAGACTGTTCGCTGCTGACCCCCTCCCCGCAAATCAGACCCTAGTGAACAAAGTAAATTCGACCGCTGCACTATTCGCTTGTGAGCTGAAGCTCGAAGCAGACACAAATAGACTTGGATAGCGTAAAGCACGTAAGCACAGACGTTTCTGAGAAACCACACAACGTACTCCATATAACCCAAGGATCAACCAATTTCTTTTCATTGGCTCTTTTCTTGTACCAGGTTATTCCTGAAATTAATAAAACCAGAATTACAATTTTGCGAGAATCCTAAGACCTAAACTGCAGGTTATTCCTGAAATTAATAAAACCAGAATTACAATTTTGCGAGAATCCTAAGACCTAAACTGCTTAGACCCTGCTTAGTGAACAATCCTGAACGTCGTAGCACTTCAACCAAATGCTGATGGTCAAGGAAACCGTCAAGGCCAAACCGCAAGACGGGGGATGTCTGCTGTTATTTAGCTTGGCCAACAAACAATCACTTTGTTAAAATTTTCAACTAACATTCAAATTTCAATTGCGTGCAAAGCTGTCTGGATGACGGCTTCAGAAATAATTTGGTGAGGTTGGTCATTTTTGAGAGATTTCCTTTATTTGTACAATCCAAATAAATAGAATAAAATCGTACAACGAGGGAAAGTTGACCGACCAGTAATTGAAGGAGCTTGTAATCGGACATTCCAGTGACGAAGCATCTGATTCTGTGCATAATTCTCGTTGTTGTATAAGGCAATTCTTCTGGGATATTTGATTGGGAAAAGCCAAACTCCTTCAACGGAAGCCTATAACGCAGATTTTATCAACATTTTAAAAACAACAGGGCTTTACAGCATAAACGGCTAAAACTTTCCAACACTTCACACCGAAACTCTCAAAGCCGCAAAGAGAAAACATTCAAAAACAGTGCTAAGCACCATGTGGGGAGTAGGGTATGTATACCAGCGATGGAGCCGGGTCACCCGATCAGTTCGGGTCACTTTTGTGTTTTTCAGAGTGTTTTAGCAGTAGCAGGCCTTGTTCTATTGGTTTCCAAAAGTTTAGATCTAAACCAGACTGCCAAAGGATCTGACTGGACTGTGGTGAGGTATATACATGAGTTCAGTTTACCTGGAGAGACGCCATAAATGCAAGGAAAAGTACAAAGGTTAGAAAAGGATTGGATAAAGCGGTCATGGTAACTCCTCTTTTCCGACATCTATCGGAAGACATAGACAGACAAGACCGGGACCGTTGGAGTATTAATGACCCAGTTATGTCATTACAAGACAACAAATTAGTAGTTTCAGCATGGGAGCGGCTTAATAGTGGTTTCATTGAAACCTTAGCAAGCAAGTGAGAAAAGTGGTCGTCAAAAAAGGCAGGAGGTCCTGACATGACGTCAAACTTATGTGGTTGAGAAGGAATTACAAGTAGTCACCTTTAAAAAACGATTGGACAAATTAAGCATAGAAAATTCCCCTTCCCTCCCAGTTTTCCTAAAACATTTCAAACTAACTAATGGTGTGGGAGGAGATCCGTTATGGTTTCAGAAGAATTAATTTCAGACTTTCCGATGCTCTCGAGAGATCACACTGAAATCTACTTGCCTTTTATAGTAAAATGAATGAATTAAAGGCTCCTGTTTACGTAATTATCTAAACTTACGATACCTGCATGTCACTATTTCGCAAAGAAGCAACCTGTGCCTTAGTAACTTAGTACCTGTACACTAACCGCTTCATTCAGAAAAAACAGAGTCTAAACTGGGTAATCAAGTCAGGACAGGAGCTTTGGTATTATTCTGTCAGATATTTTTACATTGAGTATTCAAGATTGTTTTCGGGACAACTGGAAACAATTTTAATTCTGCAGGCAGACATCATGGAAAATGCTTTTGGTCATACTTTCCTTTGGTTTGTAGCTATAAAGTAACAGGCTGTTTTGGCTGAATCTTGATTCAGTACAATCTTCAGAAGCTCACCACGACCACATTCGACTGCCTCAACTATTAATGATTGAAACGGTGTAAAATATTAATATGCACTGAATGGTTAACCAGCTACACTATGCAAGTAAATTATGATGACCATTTGAAAGAATGTCTTTTCCTAGCTAGAGTGACTCAATTTTACTTATTACAACAGAAGAAGAAGAAGAAGAAGAAGAAGAAGAAGAAGAAGAAGAAGAAGAAGAAAGATTTACTCCGAAGAAATTCAACAAGGACGGTACATCGATTTACTCAAGTATAAGCTTAATCATCCATAACACAAAACACGCGCAACATACTAAAGACAGTTACAAACTGAGACATCAGACGCAACGTACTTTGTCTTCCTCAATCTACCATTTATATACAATGAGATGGCGCAAAAGTAAGTGCATGCTTTCAAATAAAAGCTCTTTAAAGGTCTTTATATCTTTAGCTAAGACAATATTTTCTGGGAGAGAATTCCATGAGTTTACTATTCTGTTAGTGAAAAAATACTTTCTAATATCTAAAGAAAATTTTGGTTTTTCCAATGTAAATAGATGACCCCGTGTATTACGTACATTAGCTGATAACGAAAACAGAGACTGAAAAGATATTCCAACATGTCCATAAACAATCTTATACACCAAAGTCAAATCAGTGATCAGTCTATTTAGTTCTAAAGAAACCAGACCCAAGATTTCGCACTGATCTTTATATGATAAATGTCTAAATTCATAGAAAGAGTTACAAAACTTCTTCTGAACCTTTTCAATTGTTTCAATATCTTGTTTTAGCCAAGGATTCCAAGTCTCAGATGCATACGCTAGTATTGGTAACACATAAGCGTTATATAGTCTTATCCTCACAGATAAGTCATCCGAAGTAAAACTTCGTAACATAATAGACAAAACTGATAAAGCCTTGTTCGCAATACGGTTTGTGTGAACTCCAAACTTTAAATTTTGACTAACCCACACACCTAAATCTGAGCATCTATCAGAATTCAGCAAAGTGTTTTCATTAAAAGTGTAAGGGGTCTTTGCGTTTTGTTTTCCAATATACAAAACAAAGGACTTAGTCCATGAGACCGATAGTTGCCAATTTTCAACCCATTCAAAAAACCCTTGTAGCAAAGAACTTAATATTAAATCTCTATCAGTACCAACTGCAAACAATTTCATGTCATCGGCATAGGCAACACAATTCACAGAACCTAATAGGTAGAGTTGTGCTCGGGCCTTGAGTCGGGCATCGGGCCTCGGGCCGGGCCCGGGCCGGGCCTGACTCGGGCCCGGCCCGGCCCGGTTTTCTAGGACAAGGCCCGGCCCGGGCCCGAGGCCCGAAAAGTTTTGGAGGCCCGGCCCGAGCCGGGCCTGTCGGGCCTCTCGGGCCTTTCGGGCCTCTCGGGCCTTTCGGGCCTCTCGGGCCTGTCGGGCCTTTCACGCCAGCTGGCTTACATGCCAGAATACGCATAGTATATACTATATATATATATATACGTATGTGTATGTATATGTATGCATAAACGATGTGTTTCCGCTAACATCAGGCCACGCCATGACCAGTTCTTCGCACACTTTCCCACTAGTCAGGACAAAGGAAGCGTATACGTGCATCACTTTTGATTTGGTAGGATTTTTAGTCACTCAGTTAACTGTTGAGAAAGTGTTGCCGTTTTTCTTTGTGTTGTGGAATCTTATGAAGATTGTTATCCCGCCACCAGGACACCCCATTACACATACCCACTAACGGACTTTGACTCGGGCTCGGGTCTCTCGTGCTTTGACTCGGGCCCGGGCCTCTCAGTGCTTGATCCGGGCCTTTACTCGGGCCCGGGCCGTGGCTCGGGCTTCAGGCTTGGTTCGGGCCTTCGGGCCTTGACTCGGGCCTCGGGCCTGGCCTCGGGCTTCGGGCCTGGCTCGGACCTTCGGGCTTCGGGCCGGGCCGAGCCCGGCCCGGGCCCGGCCCGAGGCCCGGCCTGAATAGTTGGTGAGGCCCGGTCCCGGGCCCGGCCCGGAAAATTTCTTAACGGCACAACTCTACTAATAGGTTTAAAATTTCATTAATATATATTAAAAACAAAGTCGGACCAACAACTGAACCTTGAGGAACCCCGCTAGTTACATCAACAAAAGTTGAATGGGCATCGTGCAGCTTAACTCTCTGACGTCTACCACTTACAAAAGAAGATACTACATTTAAGACAACCCCTTGAAATCCATAAGCTTGCAATCTCACTCTACAACCGCACTCAAGGCTAACTCGCCAACTTTCACTTTCTAATGTCAAGTCAACATGCAAAATACCAAAAAGCTGTCAATCCTTATAAAAAATTTTCAATGTTAAACTTAAAAATTTAAATTTTCTAGCTTAAATTTTGAAAATCGTAAACTGCCGAGGCAAATACCCGTAGACCACGTTCTTGGATAATCCAGCTCCGGCAGGTAGCTGGGCATCAGCAAAGAGCAGCCCGGCCACATCTCTGTATTTGCTGTTGTCGGGTATGGAACCCTGGTGCTAGATTCACGAAATGACAGACCGTAAAGTTGCAAGATCTCGTCATAGGTGTGTGATGTCCTAACCAAATGAAGTTGTCTGGTGTTGTTTATCAAGTCTGGTAGAAATTTAGGGGCTCGCTCAACAGAATACAATAAATCCTTTATCCAATACGACATTTATTTAGGTATCAAAATAAAGGCAATATTCCAATAAGCGTCAAATCCGACTCAAAAGATACAAACGACAATGCCAAAACCCACTATCTAAATGGCAGAACGGACCACAATTCGCAGTCGACCTACCCACACGACAATTTACACCCCAACTGACTACTGATCCGCCATTCCTTGACTAGTTCACATATATGAATCATACTAAGCCACGAAAATAGGTAATTACAACTTCATCCTGATTATTCATGAAATGTAACATGTTGGTTTAGAGTCAACTACCGTATACATTGCGTATTACAGTGTAGAAATATTTCCTATATTCTACACTGTAATACGCAATGCGCATATATTAAAAAGTAAGCTAAGTAAGTAATACACAGGAACATTATTGAACGAGTTGGCTGCTCTTATGGTGACTTCATAGTTCCAGCCACAAGCAGGCGCCCGTAGACGCCCGTACATAAGCATCTACAAGCGTCCGTGACTGTGAATTCGTTACAATGGGTTTTATATTGCTAAAACGGTAGTTCATGACTACGACATCACCTTTTGTGCTTCAGACTGAAGCGCGACCAAGCACACTCAGACATGGCTTGATACTGTACAAAGCTTAGCGCTTGCCTGGAAAAAAGTGAGCCATAATCTCAAAGTATAATCACAAATGAAGAATAATGCTTGTGTTAGAGGTCGACGAATCTACGGCTAACCATGCTGACAACCTGACGCTAACAACTATCTAGGCGAGACAATAAGCCAAACCAAGTATTTCTTTTATACATATAGCGATGTGTGTAGTGTGAATTTAATTTCTGTATTCAGTAACTTTCAAAAGTACATAATAACCAGAGGCCTTTTTTAAGAAAGGGTAGAGTAGAGTTAAAATTAACTCGATCCTTTTCATGAAAGAGTTAAAGGAGAGAAACCCAAGCTTCAGTGGAGTTAAAACGAGTTAAAACAGTTATTTTTAAGAAATTTAAAACTCTACTTAAAAATTATGTTTGTAATATGTACATAATACTCTATGTATTTATTATAAGCGTGACACATCCTCTGCACGCTAACGGCTGACCCCCCCCCTCGGTAAATTGGACCCTTCACTTCAAAGAAATTTGTGCGCTATACTTGTGTTCTAAATCTCGAAACAGACGCAAAACTCGCGCATGTACTGCTTGTGTTTTCGTGCTATAACATGCAAGCATAGAGCGAGTGAGAGTACCCCCCGTTTCCACTGGGTGCCAATTTGCGGGGGGGGGGGCATTGGGGCCTAAGATTAAATTAAAGGCCGGGTTCCCAACCGGTTAGAAAGCCTGACACTGGAACCTGGTCCGTATAGTAACCCGAACTGAAACAGTGACCCGGTGACCAGGTTTTATCTTTGGACTCTTGAAGCTACAACTAAGCAATCAAAAATGTCCATCTAACAGAAAAAACACCAAGGCATTTATTTCACTCAGACGACAAGACAATTACACAACAATAAAACAGCTTTCATCTTCAACAATTATACAATTTTCTGGGACTGAATGAAAGCGATTCTTAGAGAAACTGTGTCCAAAAAACTTATTTGGACTCCATTCATCCCAGAAATTCGCCGTCCCTTTCATTCTTACTCCTTTCTCCGTTTCAGAATCCAATTTCAGCAGCATTTCACATCTCTTTTCAGTTGTGGTGAAAATGTACATCAAAAAAGCCATTTTCCGTCCCGTTGCAATCTCCCGTCTTCGCTGATCCGCCAGCGATTTCAGGATACAAATTTGCGAATCGAAAGAGATCGAAAAACAGGAAGGTTTGAACCGAAGTTTCTCCAAGTTTGAAAGTAGAGCAATCGTTTGACCCAGGTGGCGACCAAACTCGACCACCTTTGGACTGGAACGCAAATGGGTGGGACATGCAGCGAAGACTTCTAAAGTTGTGAGGGTTGAATAGGAGCTGATATAGCTTACAGACAGAATCGGCATTTCCTCCTCTGACGAAAGCGTCGTAACCTCTTCTTCAAAGGGTAACGTTATCTCCGCCAGTTCAATGGATATGCTGAGATAGGATAAGCTTGGGATAAACCCACCCTCCAGATAAATCCTTCCATGTGCCACATTTAGTGGATCTTCAAGGGTCAGGGATCGCAAAGCTGATCCAACTCGGACCCCAGATCTCTCCGCTTCAAACCTAATGCAAGCCAGCTCTAGGTCTTCTAGAACCGGGCAGTTTAGTTCTCCCTGTATCTCAACGCTGAGCAGATACAGTCGGGTAAGACTGTGTAACAGTCTGGAAAAGGATAAACCGAGACTGGTCGGAAGTTTCAAATACTGATCAGGGCAGAATGAAACCTCGACGCTAAGGGATCGAAGCGCTACTGGAGGCGCCAAAGATTCTTGGATCGTATTCGAATCATTGGATTCCTCCCACACACCGACAGAATCAAGCGAAATGAAAATGGTTTCCAATCGTTCAAAAATCCGAAGACAAATGTCAGTGAAACAGTCCATCGAAATCGTATCCTGCTGAATTCGGCAACAGAGATGCTGCAAATTCGGATTCAGTATTCCCAGGTGCTGCAACATTTCCGGCTTAATCGCAGCACCAACTGTCAGTTTCTTCAGATTTCCGGAATGCGTCAGCTTCAGCAACAATTCATCCTGCATTTTGACAACCCGGAGACTTTGTAGTTTCGGAAATGTCAACTCGGAAACGGCGACGTCGTGAGGACTGGCCTCAACACAACCACGGAACTTCAGCGTTTCTAAAAATGGACACTGGCGACTTAGCGCAGCCAGAGATTGAATGGAGAGTGAGAAGGACCAGATTTTCAAAGATCTGAGCTGACAAATCCCATCAGCCAATTCCGGAATAAACTGGACCGAATCGCCAGAACGAATGTCTTTCGATGAAAACGAAGGATAAATTCCGAAATCCGTCAAATTTGACGGAATTGGCTGACTAAAGGTCGGGCATGACCGCATATCTCCTTCCAAACTGTAAGAGGCAATTCGACAATCCTGGGCAGAAACTAAATTCGAAATTCCACCAAATTTAATTCCGTTCAGTAGGACTCCATAGTCACCCGGGGTATCACGAATATTAACTGCGGAGACAGACTCCGGTAAATGCTCCAATTGCAATCTATGTCGGGGATGAGATATGGCGAATCCCAGAATATGCAAATTAGGAAAGGCCTCCTCGAATCGAATCAGGCTGGCCTTTCCAATCGGTCTCAGCAAATACATCTCTGTCAGACCCCGAAATCGATTCATAATCCAGTCTAATCGATCGTCCAGGATTTCACTAATCCGACCCTGAGCGAAATAGTTAACGGAAAACTTCGCAGACTCTGCGGCGCCAACGGAAAGCAATTTCACATCCAGATAGGACTGGATGACGAGGCGACGAAATCTCCTGGAAACTCTTTCCAGGGGCAATCTTTGGCGCCAAGGAACCCGACGAAAAATGTCCACCAATACGGAATCAGGTAAATCGGACGAAGAATACAAGTCTTCCCGGTCGGTGGGCATGATTAACATTAATAAAGGCAGTAGAAACTGGGGTAATCTGAAGCAAAAGTATAGGCAGTCTATATATAAAGGTTAAATGTGAGAAGGGGGGCAGCAGAACCTTTACGAAAACGTACAAACAAGTGTCAGCTTGAGGGGGTGGGCTATGAACATATCTCCATGTGCTTTGGGGTGAGGGTCTTCCTGGGCAGCAGGGCTCCTTGGGGTTCCTCAAGTCGGAGAGCTAGGTGTGTGTATATATACCTATATATACACCTATATATACCTATACCTATACATACCTCCTATATATTATATATATATATGTATATATATATACACTAGCGTAGCCAGAAAAAAATTCGGGGGGGGCAAGCCAAAATTTTTCAAACTTAATTGTGGCAGTTAAAAGGGGAACCGCATGCATTTTATTACGTTAGCTTATTGGCTTAAAGGGTCATATCTCAGAACTGGGTCTGGGATTCGGCTCATTTTTGGCCAGCAGGTTTATTATGACCCTAAAAATGATATATCAAAAAATTGCGTCTGGCTTAACAGTAATAAGCTCTCTAGCTCGAATAAACTTACTTCGCGCTGCCCTCGACGGCGGGGGTCAGTGACCCTAAAACACCAGTTTTTAAAAACTACATGACTGCTAAGGAGACTGCCTTTTGATAGAAGGGCTCTATAAACAAATTGAGGAGCAAACGTAGTATTATAGCACGTCTGTATCTTTCAATACAATGCAACAAAGTCAAGGATCAAAACTTGCCATTCAGCCGACATGGAAAAATCACAAAAATGGACCTTACACACGAACCGCTGATCAAAACAAGCTGATATTTACAAGTTTTACGTGCTTGCTAAACCTAATCAACAGACAAAATATGGAGCAAATTGATTTTTCAAGGTTGTCCACTCCATCTGCGAACATCTCAGAAATCGACTCATATATGTATATATATATATATATATAAGTACTATATTTTACAACATTATTAAATAAGATCAGGTATATAACATTTACGATTACGTGAATTGAAAAGACATTTTAAGATTGACGAAGACGAAATATGCAGTAATTCGCGCCGAAGGCGCGAAACATTTTGGATTTTACTTCTAAATTGCATTAATTTTCATCAGTCCTCAGGCTCAACGCAGCCTACAGCTGCTGTCTGCGTCATAAATATTTCCTGATGGCAGATATTTTCAGGGGGCAATCCAATTTCTGTGTGGGCATGCCCCCTTGCTCCCCCAGGATACGCGCCTGTATATATATAGTAACTCGGCCGGCAGTTCCTTAGGCCCGGTGATGTAAACCGACCCCCCAGCCAATTCCAGTTTTACCTATTTCTGACGAGTTTTCAAACGTTTTTGTACTAAACAATGCATGCAGTTGTTCTGGTTATGTAGTCAAATTTAAAAAGTAACATCAAGCTGGCACTACTCCTAACCGGTGCAAGACCAACTGGAGTGGCGCGTACAGAAAAAACTATCAGCCTAATCGTTCAGGCTGCCTGGTTGTACGTACACACAGCCTTAAGGTGGTGATTCCCTTTGGTCACATAAAGTTTGCACCATTATTATTCATTCATTAATTGGAGTTAAGAAACCATTTTTATATCAAAATGCAGCTTGACATTTCCTCTTTTTAATGCTTATCATGAAACTAATGTTGCTTTTCAAAAATATTTTTAACACATTTTAAAAGAAGTATACTTTTCCAGAATTTTTGCAGACTCAAGTAAATTTTTTCGCGAGACATCGGTTATATCATTCGATACCTCCATGAAATAGCTGCGGACAATTTTTTATTTATTGTGAAATCGCTCTTCGTTATAGAAACATAAGCTGAAATGTGTGCGTAACCTGCATTTTGCCTACTTTTCCAAATTTGACAAGCGATTACTTTAGCTAGAAAGCAGTAATCGGGGAAACTAAAAAAAAGGCCCTGGGTATATTTGTGCAGAACACTTCTGTTCAGTAGCAGCCCTCCAGCTGGCACGGTGCTCGAACGGGTCTCTAAGGGCCGCGCTGAGCCTTTTACACCCATATTATAGGGGGAGCGCTATCGCGCCCCCCTATAATTAGCTTTTTTAATTTTTGAAGATTAAAAATTTAACGATTTTTTGATTTATGTCCGGCGATTCTAGTATCATTTCGAATTTCTAAAAGTTTCAGCAAGATAATTTAGACATGTACTCTAAATTCCAAAAATTCCATGAAGTATTACTGAAAAACTGTCGCTGAAAGTATTAACAGACTTGATTTGATTATTCGATTTTCGCCTGTAAAAAATGAAGCAGATTTGATTTTTAGCTCTAAATATTTTGAGATTTGATTTGATTTGATGAATCAATTGAAAAAACTGCATCAAAACTAGTTTTGATTTGATTTGCATCAATAATCAAAACAACGCTACTAAACAGCATGTCAGACTCGACTTGACATATGTCAGCAGTAAGTCTATTGTTTCAAGTTATAAGAAAAACATGTGGAATGTTTAAATTTCTAATATATAATCCCTTCATGGATTTTTTGAAATTTGAGTACATGTCTAAATTATCTTGTTGAAACTTTTAGAAATTCGAAATGATACTAGAACCCCCGGACATAAATCAAATAAAAATCATTAAATTTTTAATGTTCAAAAATTGAAAAAGTTAATTTTATTTTTCAAAACTGTCCATGCATTCCTGAATATTACTTACAAAACACTGAAGTCGACTACTTTGCATTTAAATAATATTAAGCTATATGTACTTGCATTTAGTAAGTAGAAAAGTAGTAACTAACGTATGATCGTCAATAGTCATCAACTGTCATTTGACAACTAGGCTACGAGCTGCTGGCCATTTAACTAAATGGCTAAAACACTGGTCATTTATAATATACGGTGGTTATTGTATGTATATGTTATATATATATATGTTATATATTATATGTTATATGTTATATATGTTATATATATTGTATATATATATATATATATATGTTATATACGGTGGTTATTATATACTGGTATAATATACGTATAATCGCATTTTCTGTAATAGTATTAATTTTCATTTAATTCTCCGCGATTTCAGCAAAATTGTTAAATTTCTAGTTTATAAGCTAAAGCAGTACGTTCGTAATTTCCTTAAAGGTTTATGCACGTAGTTAAGAGATTTATACCCAGTTCCCTCCCTAAAATTCCTCATTATCTATATCTTCACTGTCAATAAGGGTAATTAACTTGAAGTCGATTGGGGTTTTATCTCGATTACCCCCCACCACTCAAAATCAACTTGACTTTGGCAAATGAGCTAAAATTTGGTGTGGGTATGTTTTTCGACCACGCTGAGCTCAAATATGGTGAAATTTTCGATTTCGCGAAATTCGATTTTTTTCGATTTCTGAGGGGGGACCAAGAGAAACCGAAAAAATTTTATGAAGTCTTAGATTTTGCTGAAAAATGTAAATAGGGGTTTTCGGGGTCGTAGAACACGAATCTGAAGTCCGTTTTTCAATTCACCTTTTCGTTAGCTCAATATAAGCTAAAGATTTAAGCTTAAGATGTAAGCTTATATTGAGCTAACGAAAAGCGGAATCGAAAAACGGACTTTAGATTCGTGTTCTGCGACCCCCGAAAACCCCTATTTACATCATTTCAGCAAAATCGAAGACAAAAAATTTTTCGGTTTCCCTTGGTCCTCCCTTAGAAATCGAAAAAAATCGAATTTCGCGAAATCGAAAAATTTCACCATATTTGAACTCAGCGTGGTCGAAAACATGCCCACACCAAATTTTAGCTCATTTGGTCAAGTTTTAAGGATTTTGAGTGGTGGGGGGGGGGTAATTGAGATAAGACCCGGAAGCCCGTCCATTGTACCAGCATATACATGCGCGTACACATATGCATAAATGTCATATGCGTAACGTCTAAGTATAAGATGAAGACCTCCTGCTGTGACAGTTTTGGTTGTACGTACAATCTGTTTTAAGGTGGTGATTCCTTTTGGGAACATATTGTTATTTGGCAGCGTAAATCAATATGAAATTTGATGAAACTTTCCGAAGTAAGTTCTTTTAGCGTTCTCACACCCTCCGCGCAGTCCCGATTCAAAAATTCGAGATTTCCGGTCTGAGTGGTTTTTCCCAATTTCTGAACGTTTGGGAGCTGCTATGCAGTTAAGATTATATTCATTCGAAAAATCTCATTGAGCTTCACATTTTTGCTTTTTAAAGCGAGTTTCTAGTTTTTCTCTACCGTGAGATATAGCCGATTTTCTTGTTTTGGCGTCGACAACTTGTCATTTTTGCAGAAATTTGCAGAAATCAAATAATCCAACATTTCTTGAACTACGCAAGCCGCATAATCAAACTAAGGGCGTCGATCTGAAGGTCTTACAGGGACAAATTATCCGACGCATGATCGTCTTCCAACTACTATCCTGTAGGCTGCTATCATAAAAAATGTAGTTTTTGCAAAAACACGACCCATTTTTTCCAAAGATTGTGGAGCATTCACCATGCAAGCTGGAGGGCTGCTACTGAACAGAAGTGTTCTGCACAAATATACCCAGGGCCGTTTTTTTAGTTTCCCCGATTACTGCTTTCTAGCTAAAGTAATCGCTTGTCAAATTTGGAAAAAGTAGGCAAAATGCAGGTTACGCACACATTTCAGCTTATGTTTCTATAACGAAGAGCGATTTCACAATAAATAAAAAATTGTCCGCAGCTATTTCATGGAGGTATCGAATGATATAACCGATGTCTCGCGAAAAAATTTACTTGAGTCTGCAAAAATTCTGGAAAAGTATACTTCTTTTAAAATGTGTTAAAAATATTTTTGAAAAGCAACATTAGTTTCATGATAAGCATTAAAAAGAGGAAATGTCAAGCTGCATTTTGATATAAAAATGGTTTCTTAACTCCAATTATGAATGAATAATAATGGTGCAAACTTTATGTGACCAAAGGAAATCACCACCTTAAGGCTGTGTGTACGTACAACCAGGCAGCCTGAACGATTAGGCTGATAGTTTTTTTTCTGTACGCCCCACTCCAGTTGGTCTTGCACCGGTTAGGAGTAGTGCCAGCTTGATGTTAATTTTTAAATTTGACTACATAACCAGAACAACTGCATGCATTATTTAGTACAAAAACGTTTGAAAACTCGTCAGAAATAGGTAAAACTGGAATTGGCTGGTGGGTCGGTTTACATCACCGGGCCTAAGGAACTGCCGGCCGAGTTACTATATATATACAGGCGCGTAGCCAGGGGGGCAAGGGGGGCATGCCCCCCCGAAATTGGATTGCCCCCCTGAAAATATCTGCCATCAGGAAATATTTATGACGCAGACAGCAGCTGTAGGCTGCGTTGAGCCTGAGGACTGATGAAAATTAATGCAATTTAGAAGTAAAATCCAAAATGTTTCGCGCCTTCGGCGCGAATTACTGCATATTTCGTCTTCGTCAATCTTAAAATGTCTTTTCAATTCACGTAATCGTAAATGTTATATACCTGATCTTATTTAATAATGTTGTAAAATATAGTACTTATATATATATATATATATATATATATATATATATATCTATATCTATATATATATATATATATAGATATATATATACATATATGAGTCGATTTCTGAGATGTTCGCAGATGGAGTGGACAACCTTGAAAAATCAATTTGCTCCATATTTTGTCTGTTGATTAGGTTTAGCAAGCACGTAAAACTTGTAAATATCAGCTTGTTTTGATCAGCGGTTCGTGTGTAAGGTCCATTTTTGTGATTTTCCATGTCGGCTGAATCGCAAGTTTTGATCCTTGACTTTGTTGCATTGTATTGAAAGATACAGACGTGCTATAATACTACGTTTGCTCCTCAATTTGTTTATAGAGCCCTTATATCAAAAGGCAGTCTTCTTAGCAGTCATGTAGTTTTTAAAAACTGGTGTTTTAGGGTCACTGACCCCCCGCCGTCGAGGGCAGCGCGAAGTAAGTTTATTCGAGCTAGAGAGCTTATTACTGTTAAGCCAGACGCAATTTTTTGATATATCATTTTTAGGGTCATAATAAACCTGCTGGCCAAAAATGAGCCGAATCCCAGACCCAGTTCTGAGATGTGACCCTTTAAGCCAATAAGCTAACGTAATAAAATGCATGCGGTTCCCCTTTTAACTGCCACAATTAAGTTTGAAAAATTTTGGCTTGCCCCCCCCGAATTTTTTTTCTGGCTACGCTAGTGTATATATATATATACATATATATATATATATATAATATATAGGAGGTATGTATAGGTATAGGTATATATAGGTGTATATATAGGTATATATACACACACCTAGCTCTCCGACTTGAGGAACCCCAAGGAGCCCTGCTGCCCAGGAAGACCCTCACCCCAAAGCACATGGAGATATGTTCATAGCCCACCCCCTCAAGCTGACACTTGTTTGTACGTTTTCGTAAAGGTTCTGCTGCCCCCCTTCTCACATTTAACCTTTATATATAGACTGCCTATACTTTTGCTTCAGATTACCCCAGTTTCTACTGCCTTTATTAATGTTAATCATGCCCACCGACCGGGAAGACTTGTATTCTTCGTCCGATTTACCTGATTCCGTATTGGTGGACATTTTTCGTCGGGTTCCTTGGCGCCAAAGATTGCCCCTGGAAAGAGTTTCCAGGAGATTTCGTCGCCTCGTCATCCAGTCCTATCTGGATGTGAAATTGCTTTCCGTTGGCGCCGCAGAGTCTGCGAAGTTTTCCGTTAACTATTTCGCTCAGGGTCGGATTAGTGAAATCCTGGACGATCGATTAGACTGGATTATGAATCGATTTCGGGGTCTGACAGAGCTGTATTTGCTGAGACCGATTGGAAAGGCCAGCCTGATTCGATTCGAGGAGGCCTTTCCTAATTTGCATATTCTGGGATTCGCCATATCTCATCCCCGACATAGATTGCAATTGGAGCATTTACCGGAGTCTGTCTCCGCAGTTAATATTCGTGATACCCCGGGTGACTATGGAGTCCTACTGAACGGAATTAAATTTGGTGGAATTTCGAATTTAGTTTCTGCCCAGGATTGTCGAATTGCCTCTTACAGTTTGGAAGGAGATATGCGGTCATGCCCGACCTTTAGTCAGCCAATTCCGTCAAATTTGACGGATTTCGGAATTTATCCTTCGTTTTCATCGAAAGACATTCGTTCTGGCGATTCGGTCCAGTTTATTCCGGAATTGGCTGATGGGATTTGTCAGCTCAGATCTTTGAAAATCTGGTCCTTCTCACTCTCCATTCAATCTCTGGCTGCGCTAAGTCGCCAGTGTCCATTTTTAGAAACACTGAAGTTCCGTGGTTGTGTTGAGGCCAGTCCTCACGAAGTTGCCGTTTCCGAGTTGACATTTCCGAAACTACAAAGTCTCCGGGTTGTCAAAATGCAGGATGAATTGTTGCTGAAGCTGACGCATTCCGGAAATCTGAAGAAACTGACAGTTGGTGCTGCGATTAAGCCGGAAATGTTGCAGCACCTGGGAATACTGAATCCGAATTTGCAGCATCTCTGTTGCCGAATTCAGCAGGATACGATTTCGATGGACTGTTTCACTGACATTTGTCTTCGGATTTTTGAACGACTGGAAACCATTTTCATTTCGCTTGATTCTGTCGGTGTGTGGGAGGAATCCAATGATTCGAATACGATCCAAGAATCTTTGGCGCCTCCAGTAGCGCTTCGATCCCTTAGCGTCGAGGTTTCATTCTGCCCTGATCAGTATTTGAAACTTCCGACCAGTCTCGGTTTATCCTTTTCCAGACTGTTACACAGTCTTACCCGACTGTATCTGCTCAGCGTTGAGATACAGGGAGAACTGAACTGCCCGGTTCTGGAAGACCTAGAGCTGGCTTGCATCAGGTTTAAAGCGGAGAGATCTGGGGTCCGAGTTGGATCAGCTTTGCGATCCCTGACCCTTGAAGATCCACTAAATGTGGCACATGAAAGGATTTATCTGGAGGGTGGGTTTATCCCAAACTTATCCTATCTCAGCATATCCATTGAACTGGCGGAGATAACGTTACCCTTTGAAGAAGAGGTTACGACGCTTTCGTCAGAGGAGGAACTGTCGATTCGGTCTGTAAGCTATATCAGCTCCTATTCAACCCTCACAACTTTAGAAGTCTTCGTTTCATGTCCCACCCATTTGCGTTCCAGTCCAAAGGTGGTCGAGTTTGGTCGCCACCTGGGTCAAACGATTGCTCTACTTTCTAACTTGGAAAAACTTCGATTCCAACCTTCCTGTTTTTCGATCTCTTTCGATTCGCAAATTTGTATCCTGAAATCGCTGGCGGATCAGCGAAAACGGGAGATCGAAACGGGACGGAAAATGGCTTTTTTGATGTACATTTTCACCACAACTGAAAAGAGATGTGAAATGCTGCTGAAATTGGATTCTGAAACGGAGAAAGGAGCAAGAATGAAAGCGACGGCGAATTTCTGGGATGAATGGAGTCCAAATAAGTTTTTTGGACACAATTTCGCTAAGAATCGCTTTCATTCAGTGCCTGAAAATTGTATAATTGTTGAAGATGAAAGCTGTTTTATTGTTGTGTAATAAATGCCTTGGTGTTTTTTCTATTAGATGGACATTTTTGATTGCTTAGGGGTAGCTTCAAGAGTCCAAAGATAAAACCTAGTCACCGGGTCACTGTTTCAGCTCGGGTTACTATATATGGACTAGGTTTCAGAGTCAGGCGTTCTGTCCCGGTTGGGAAGCTTTAATTTAATTTTAGACCCCAGTGACCCCCCCCCCCGCAAATTGGTACCCAGTCGAAACTGGGTACGCTCACCCGCTCTATGCTTGCATGTTAAAGCACGAAAACAGAAGCAGTACGTGCGCTAGTTTTGCGTCTGTTTCGAGCTTTAGAACAAGTATAGCGCACAAATTCTTTTGAAGTGAAGGGTCCAATTTGCCGGGGGGGGGGGTCAGCCATTAGCGTGCCGAGGATGTATCACGCTTATAATACATAGAGTATTATGTATTGCAAACATAATTTTTAAGAAGTTTTAAATTTTTAAAAAATAACTTTTAACTCGTTTTAACTCCACTCAAGCTTGGGTTTCTCGCCTTTAACTCTTTCATGAAAAAGATCGAGTTAATTTCAACTCTGCTCTACCCTTTATTAAAAAGGCCTCTGGTTATTATGTACTTTTAAAAGTTACTGAATACAGAAATTAAATTCTCATTATATACACTGTACACACATCGCTATATGTATAAAAGTTATATACTTAGTTTGGCTTATTGGCTCGCCTAGATAGTGATAGTGTTAGCGTCAGGTTGTCAGCATGGTTAGCCGTAGATTCGTCGACCTCTAACGCAAGGATTATTCTTCATTTGTGGTTACACTTTGAGATTATGCACTTTTTTCCTGGCAGAAAAGCGCTAACCTTTGTACAGTACCAGCCATGTCTGAGTGTGCTTGGTCGCGCTTCAGAGAAGCACAAAAGATGATGTCGTAGTCATGAAGTACCGTTTTAGCAATATAAAACCCATTGTAACGAATTCACACTCACGGACGCTTGTAGATGCTTACGTACGGGCGTACAGGCGCCTGCTTGTGGCTGGAACTATGAAGTCACCATAAGAGCCGCCCCGCCAACTCGTTCAATAATGTTCCTGTGTACATAGCTGACTTTTTAATATATGCGCATTGCGTATTACAGTGTAGAATAGGTATAGGAAATATTGGTGTGTTAATGCTATTGCTAAGTATACGGTAGTTGACTCTAAACCAACATGTTGCAATTCATGAATAATCAAGATAAAATTGTGATTGCCAATTTTCGTGGCTTAGTATGATTCATATATGTGAACTAGTTCAGGAATGGCGGATCAGTAGTAAGTTAGGGTGTAAACTGTTGTGTGGGTAGGTCGTCTGCGAATTGTGGTCCGTTCTGCCATTTAGATAGTGGGTTTTGACGTTGTCGTTTGTATCTTTTGGGTCGAATTTGACGCTTATTGGAATATTGCCTTTATTTTGATACCTAAATAAATGTCTGTATTTGATATAGCATTTATTGTATTCTGTTGAGCGAGCCCCTAAATTTCTACCAGACTTGATAAACAACACCAGACAACTTCATTTGGTTAGGACATCACACACCTATGACGAGATCTTGCAACTTTACGGTCTGTCATTTCGTGAATCTAGCACCAGGGTTCCATACCCGACAACAGCAAATACAGAGATGTGGCCGGGCTGCTCTTTGCTGATGCCCAGCTACCTGCCGGAGCTGGATTATCCAAGAACGTGGTCTACGGGTATTTGCCTCGGCAGTTTACGATTTTCAAAATTTAAGCTAGAAAATTTAAATTTTTAAGTTTAACATTGAAAATTTTTTATAAGGATTGACAGCTTTTTGGTATTTTGCATGTTGACTTGACATTAGAAAGTGAAAGTTGGCGAGTTAGCCTTGAGTGCGGTTGTAGAGTGAGATTGCAAGCTTATGGATTTCAAGGGGTTGTCTTAAATGTAGTATCTTCTTTTGTAAGTGGTAGACGTCAGAGAGTTAAGCTGCACGATGCCCATTCAACTTTTGTTGATGTAACTAGCGGGGTTCCTCAAGGTTCAGTTGTTGGTCCGACTTTGTTTTTAATATATATTAATGAAATTTTAAACCTATTAGGTTCTGTGAATTGTGTTGCCTATGCCGATGACATGAAATTGTTTGCAGTTGGTACTGATAGAGATTTAATATTAAGTTCTTTGCTACAAGGGTTTTTTGAATGGGTTGAAAATTGGCAACTATCGGTCTCATGGACTAAGTCCTTTGTTTTGTATATTGGAAAACAAAACGCAAAGACCCCTTACACTTTTAATGAAAACACTTTGCTGAATTCTGATAGATGCTCAGATTTAGGTGTGTGGGTTAGTCAAAATTTAAAGTTTGGAGTTCACACAAACCGTATTGCGAACAAGGCTTTATCAGTTTTGTCTATTATGTTACGAAGTTTTACTTCGGATGACTTATCTGTGAGGATAAGACTATATAAAGCTTATGTGTTACCAATACTAGCGTATGCATCTGAGACTTGGAATCCTTGGCTAAAACAAGATATTGAAACAATTGAAAAGGTTCAGAAGAAGTTTTGTAACTCTTTCTATGAATTTAGACATTTATCATATAAAGATCAGTGCGAAATCTTGGGTCTGGTTTCTTTAGAACTAAATAGACTGATCACTGATTTGACTTTGGTGTATAAGATTGTTTATGGACATGTTGGAATATCGTTTCAGTCTCTGTTTTCGTTATCAGCTAATGTACGTAATACACGGGGTCATCTATTTAGATTGGAAAAACCAAAATTTTCTTTAGATATTAGAAAGTATTTTTTCACTAACAGAATAGTAAACTCATGGAATTCTCTCCCAGAAAATATTGTCTTAGCTAAAGATATAAAGACCTTTAAAGAGCTTTTATTTGAAAGCAGGCACTTACTTTTGCGCCATCTCATTGTATATAAATGGTAGATTGAGGAAGACAAAGTATGTTGCGTCTGATGTCTCAGTTTGTAACTGTCTTTAGTATGTTGCGCGTGTTTTGTGTTATGGATGATTAAGCTTATACTTGAGTAAATCGATGTACCGTCCTTGTTGAATTTCTTCGGAGTAAATCTTTCTTCTTCTTCTTCTTCTTCTTCTTCTTCTTCTTCTGTTGTAATAAGTAAAATTGAGTCACTCTAGCTAGGAAAAGACATTCTTTCAAATGGTCATCATAATTTACTTGCATAGTGTAGCTGGTTAACCATTCAGTGCATATTAATATTTGACACCGTTTCAATCATTAATAGTTGAGGCAGTCGAATGTGGTCGTGGTGAGCTTCTGAAGATTGTACTGAATCAAGATTCAGCCAAAACAGCCTGTTACTTTATAGCTACAAACCAAAGGAAAGTATGACCAAAAGCATTTTCCATGATGTCTGCCTGCAGAATTAAAATTGTTTCCAGTTGTCCCGAAAACAATCTTGAATACTCAATGTAAAAATATCTGACAGAATAATACCAAAGCTCCTGTCCTGACTTGATTACCCAGTTTAGACTCTGTTTTTTCTGAATGAAGCGGTTAGTGTACAGGTACTAAGTTACTAAGTTACTAAGGCACAAGTTGCTTCTTTGCGAAATAGTGACATGCAGGTATCGTAAGTTTAGATAATTACGTAAACAGGAGCCTTTAATTCATTCATTTTACTATAAAAGGCAAGTAGATTTCAGTGTGATCTCTCGAGAGCATCGGAAAGTCTGAAATTAATTCTTCTGAAACCATAACGGATCTCCTCCCACACCATTAGTTAGTTTGAAATGTTTTAGGAAAACTGGGAGGGAAGGGGAATTTTCTATGCTTAATTTGTCCAATCGTTTTTTAAAGGTGACTACTTGTAATTCCTTCTCAACCACATAAGTTTGACGTCATGTCAGGACCTCCTGCCTTTTTTGACGACCACTTTTCTCACTTGCTTGCTAAGGTTTCAATGAAACCACTATTAAGCCGCTCCCATGCTGAAACTACTAATTTGTTGTCTTGTAATGACATAACTGGGTCATTAATACTCCAACGGTCCCGGCCTTGTCTGTCTATGTCTTCCGATAGATGTCGGAAAAGAGGAGTTACCATGACCGCTTTATCCAATCCTTTTCTAACCTTTGTACTTTTCCTTGCATTTATGGCGTCTCTCCAGGTAAACTGAACTCATGTATATACCTCACCACAGTCCAGTCAGATCCTTTGGCAGTCTGGTTTAGATCTAAACTTTTGGAAACCAATAGAACAAGGCCTGCTACTGCTAAAACACACTGAAAAAACACAAAAGTGACCCGAACTAATCGGGTGACCCGGCTCCATCGCTGGTATATATACCCTACTCCCCACATGGTGCTTGGCATGGCACTGTTTTTGAATGAACGATGTTTTCTCGTTGCGGCTTTGAGAGTTTCGGTGTGAAATTTTTGAAAGTTTTAGCCGTTTATGCTGTAAAGAAAGCCCTGTTGTTTTTAAAATGTTGATAAAACCTGCGTTATAGGCTTCCGTTGAAGGAGTTTGGCTTTTCCCAATCAAATATCCCAGAAGAATTGCCTTATACAACAACGAGAATTATGCACAGAATCAGATGCTTCGTCACTGGAATGTCCGATTACAAGCTCCTTCAATTACTGGTCGGTCAATTTTCCCTCGTTGTACGATTTTGGTCTATTTATTTGGATTGTTTTTTGTTTTTTGTATTTGGCTCAACATCGTTGGGTACAGGCAGGGTACAGATGGTTCTCCGCAGACTACAGAAAGGCAGTCAAGGAGCGGAGAAGCGAAGGCCAAGGACAGAAAACGAGGCCCCCAAGCCAGACTGACATGCGGTTTTTGGCCAGTGTCAGCACTGCTGAGATAGCCGCAGTCAAGTCACTCCTCAAGGCAGCTGTCGTCGTTCACCCGACGACAGCTGTTCCCCGCATATTAACAGTGACTAGGATGGCGGAAACCTAGCCTGGCACGCTCGTAAAACCTTAAAGAAAATAATGGCTGCAGGAAAAGGGGCGAGCTCTCAAACAGGAAAGATGGAAAACTGCCTTCCGTGTAGAAGCCACGCGGAGATATATACTTGAAGCATCTAAAAATTGCAAAGAAGCATTTGTTTCGTAAACTTAGCATTTTATTGTGGCTAGTTATTGAATTGATGCTCAAGTGCGTTGTTTTCTGGAAAATCTGACGTCGACCACTTTGATTTGGCTCCACAAATACCAAGTAAATCATTTGAGTAACTGATCACAGGACCAATCTACAGACGATTTCGGCAAATGGGACATAGCTAGAGCTATGTAGAAAGAGCTTTGATGTAATCTTCACCATTGGAAGAAGCAAAATTTTTCCATAAAATCGTTAAAACAGCCTACTTTCGGCTTAGTATCGGAGCAGATCTCATATAACATATTTATTAAAAGGGGACCTGAACTAGCTCATTTGGATTGTACAAATAAAGGAAATGTCTCAAAAATGACCAGCCTCACCAAATTATTTCTGAAGCCGTCATCCAGACAACTTTGCACGCAATTGAAATTTCAATGTTAGTTGAAAATTTCAACAAAGTGATTGTGTGTTAGCCAAGCTAAAACAGCTACATACGTTGTAATCATAAGGGAAGCAGGCATTGGAAAGATTAATAGGTTTTATTGTGGAAGTTCAGCTGACTGTTCGGTAGTGTAATGGTTAGCACGTCTGATTTTAGATAGAAAAGACCGTGGTTCGTTCCCCGGTGAGGGCAAATTCTTTGCTTTCTATCCTCCGAACTTTCCGCAGCCCTTCTTTCTATTAGGTCCTGGTTCAATGATACACGCAGCCAAATCGCAGACATCCCCCGTCTTGCGGTTTGGCCTTGACCTATCTTTATCCATCAGCCGTTTCCTTTATCCATCAGCTTTTGGTTGAAGTGCTACGACGTTTAGGATCGTTTACCAAGCAGGGTCTAAGCAGAGTTTAGGTATTAGGATTCTCGCAAAATTGTAATTCTGGTTTTATTAATTTCAGGAATAACCTGGTACAAGAAAAGAGCCAATGAAAAGAAATTGGTTGATCCTTGGGTTATATGGAGTACGTTTTATGTTTTCTCAGAAACGTGTATGCATACGCGCTTACTCTATAAAAAACCAAGTCTATTTCGTGTCTACTACGAGCTTCAACTCACAAGGGAATAGCCAATAGCGCAGCGGTCGAATTCACTTTGTTCTAGTGATGTTTCAGTCACTGACACTGAAACTGAAACTAGGTTTCAGTTTGTACAGGTTTCAGTTTCAGTCACTGAAACTGAAACTGAAACTGAAACTGAAACTGAAACTATTTTGAGAAGAGACCTGAAACTGAAACTATTTTGAGAAGAGACCTGAAACTGAAACATTTTTAGGCAGCCGACGGAAACTGAAACTGAAACTGAAACTATATTTGGTAGAAGATTGAAACTCGGACTGAAACTAGTTTCACTCTTTGCTTAAAACTTGACATTTTGAAGGTTTTGAGCTTCTATTTAGTTAGTCCTGCTGCAGGAGAGACTGAATAAACACCAAATTGTGCTCTATGTCAACTCAGAAGGCTGGAAACCGTTCTTTTTAAAGCGAACTGAAACTGAAACTGAAACTTCGACTGAAACTAAAACTGAAACTGAAATTATTTTACGTTGCCGACTGAAACTTAAACTGAAACTGAAACTATTTTGGTCTGCCGACTGAAACTGAAACTGAAATTATTTCGAACCACCGACTGAAAATGAAACTGAAACTGAAACTATAATCGGCTACTGAAACAACACTACTTTGTTCACTAGGGTCTGATTTGCGGGAGGAGATCAGCAGTTTGTATGAGGGGGGAGGTCAGCAGCGAACAGTCTTTACTCTGCTATAAGAGCACTTACCTACTAGACTAGTGACGTATATTTTTATCTATAGATTACAATGTGATATATTATTCTATGTATCTTGCTTATTGTTTTAGACAAAGGACAGGGATCAAAGCGCAACTTTGTCGAAATCTAATCTCCTCTGTCCTTTTTTGTAGTCGACGTCTTGGACGAAATCTTGAACACTGAACTCGTCCTTGTGCATTCTGTGCCTGTTAAACTGATAATGTTAATGCGGCTGCTTTGTTTGAATAGACTTGCATTGGTGAAAATTTATTACCTAATTACATGACAAACTACCCAAGGCTTAGATTTGTAACTGGCATGACCATTAGTACATTCATTTTGTGGGTAGCTGGCTACCGATGCCTAAGATAGATAAAAGACGAATGACTACGCTTACATTTAAAATTAGGTTGATAACTAGGCTTAGATTAGCCAGTCAGAATCCGCTTAGTCTACATTCGATACCTTTATTTATTTAATTCAGGGTAAAATATTAAGTTTCAAAGTTTCCTATGAAAATCTGTATCTAGAACTCTTCTGTCACCTGGGTCCAGTGGAAATATCCTTGTTACTCTTTCGTTTCTTGCGTATTTTTAGGAAGCTGAGAGGCAGTTCTATTAGCACGCATATTTTGCTATGTGATTGTGCGTGATGATAGTGATAAGCAAATGTCACAGTCACGCTATTATAGTGATTAATTACAGTTGCTATCTCTGGCTTCCCGCAACCGTCCCCATTTTGCCCCTACGTACATCTCTTCCAGTCCTACGCTTTGTGCTCGGGTGGGTATCTTTTCTCTGCAGACACTAAAATCGCTCTAAAACTACACTTAATATATTCCACTTTTTTATATTCATCGTTGTATGAACTTTATCGTTTGTTACTCAAACAGTGGGAGTGATACGGCGGTGGTAGGTAAGCCTGATCAACCTGATAAACAAGGCCTATGCAACGTCAAAGATGATCACGCTTGTCACACTCACAATTATGCAGAATTTAGCAGTGTGGCAGTAGCACTGATCAAAAATTTATAAGGCGTCTGATAAGGCTAAGAATAACAGAACTAAGCTTAATTAAGATTAGTATTTAGAAAAACAGGAGAAAAACATTCGCCAAAAATTTGCAATATATACTTTCTGCCTGCTTAGTAGTTCTGCCTAATGCAAATTTTAGCCATATTTTGAATTATGTAATTAAAAATTAGCAAAATAAAAAGAAGTCATTTTGGTCAAATTATAGCTCAACCTAGAATATTTTTAAACTTTAGTTTTAAGCTGAAAACCGAGAGTTGGAGTTCTGCTATGTCATTCATGTGCCAGCTTTTTTGGATGGTGTGTGTGTGTGTGAAGAATATACGATAATAAATGAAAGAAAGAAGGATGTCACTATGTACAGCACCTCCGACCCGAAAAATTCGAGCATGAGGTGGGGACCGAACCCACAATCTTTGGTTAACTAGGCCAACGCTCTACCGATTGAGCCACCTAGGCACAATCGAACCAAGCTTATGTTTGAATTCGTTCCCAAACTCCAGTGACACGTTTTTGAATAGGCATATAGCCCTGCCAAAGAATTTGTTTCATTTCTGTATCGTATCGTTCTGTATCGTTTCTGTATCAAGCTTTCAAAAGAGCGACGGAATGACCATGTTTAAAGACTGCTACTAAAATAAGGATTCATTTCATGATCGCTTTCAATTTCAGGATCGGTTCTGGGGTAGATCCTCAGTTCAGGGCCGGCAGTCTAAAAACAGGATCATTAGTATTCTTTTAAGCCTTGCCTCGAGCACTGAGAAACATTTAAATGTATAACAGTTGTAAAGTGGAAGCAGTACAAGGGGGGATTATGCCAGATATCGTTTTTCTTCTTGCCCAACACAGAAATCGGATACCAGTTTAACAAGTATATACCATAAATTAAAATGGATTTCGCAAAAGCACTAGTGTTCCATTAATTTAGCGCAATACAATATACAAACTATGCAGTTTCAAACTGAACAAATTTTAGTACGCACGTTTCTTAGTTATTTTTTCTGGTATTAGTTTGAGTTATGACAATAAACCTGGACTGATGAATCCAATCCCGGCGGGACGGAGTCCAAGCTTGAAATTTCCGTCTGTCAGTTTTCTTTTATTAGTTTTCTGTTTTCCTTTTCTAGAGCTTTTAATGACTAATTTTGATAATGAAGAAAAGTGGATTAGACTTCAATAAATATGGATATTAATAAGACATAAGCATTGTATATATTAGAATTTTTACATTTTATCTTCAAGACCTGTGGAATGCGCAAGGTGAGTTAAAATAAGTTGCTCATTACTTTGTTAATTATTCAGTCTATATTTGTAAAGGGCAAACAAGCTGGCACTAATGAGTGGTATAAGTGAATATTGAATCGCTAATGTTCAAGAACCTACCTGATAAGGTAAATGTCAAATTTTTAATTCTCGAATATCCAATCCTATGAGCCTGTTTCAAAGTTTTATGCTAAAATGTCTCAAAAATTATTGTTATCTTTATTTATGCCTCCAACAAATAATTACGATATTACTGTAAAGTTGGAAGTGGCCTAACAAATGGCTAAAGGAACTGACTAAAGGGACAAATGTCTATCTAACTATGCAACTACTACAGAGACTTTGAATTAAATTTAATACACGCTCAGTAAATAATTAGCCTACCTAGACTTGGAAAGTAACTCAGAGTCCTACCTACCGA